>PVIY010010494.1:36687-68553 GCA_004026745.1 Myrmecophaga tridactyla
TTTCTGGTATATTGCATTCTGGCAGCTAGGAAACTAGGAAAGTCTCTAAGGCATTTTACAGTGAAAGGCAGCAGAAATTTAAATTTTAATAGTTTCTCATGACTACCTCCCACTGAAGAACAGAACACTACACAATAATATAATCTCAAACACAGCAAGACTTTGTCTAAAACAGCCAGGGAATATCAACAAAAGATCATAGTTGAAGGAGGCCTGAGACACAAAAATCTTATTCACAATATTATGATTGGTTGGTCTGTAGTATGTAAGACAAATGCCTTCAAATTTTGAGTTCAATAATCATATTTTTAAATAAATGATTCTAAAAAGTGAAATAGTAGAGACCTCAACTTCTGGCTATGTTGGAGTAACTTGCAGCAGAAATATATTGCTGTTGAAAAAACTGAGAAAGAATAGATTAATTTTTTTAAGACACCTGTTTTGAAGTTATTTGAGAGCTTTCTAAGCAGCAAGGTCTTGAAGGGTTAAGATTCCAGAGAAAAGGGAAATTCAACACTCTTTAATCTGCTTCCCCTTTGGGGCATTTGCCTATTCTGCTTAGAAGCTAAATAGAGAGCAGAGAAGCCATCAGATCTCACTGGGTCAGAGAGATAATAGCTGGGATTCAAGGCAGTCAAAGTAGCTAGGACCTGAGAACCAAGGCTGTGAGAAAGGAAGGTACAGAAAGTGAGTCCAACACTTGGCAATTTTCTCTTGAGTCATTTGCCAAATTCTTAAGCTGCAGAGGTCACGAGGCCAAGAAACTAAGTATACGACAAACTGGAGTTTTCAGTGTCTCACCATAGCAATTTATGACATACCAAGAAGCAGGGCCCCTAATAAAGCACCCAGAATTTCCCCTAGGTGTAGGAGAGAGCCAGCAAAACAGAGACTGCAACACTGTCTCAAGTTAGCTCAGTTCTGACTGGACTAAGGTAATGTGCCTCACTCTAGTTGTCTATTTGAGAATAGGGTGAATCCTCTCTGGAGGAAAATATCATCACACAAAGGTTCTATAATTTTTCATTTACAATGTATAGCATTCAATCAAAATTATTATATCTATCAAGAAATAGGGTTAAAGAGGGAGTAAAGCAGACAACAGAAAAAGAACCATAGGTGACTCAGTATGGAGTTATTACACAAGGTCCATAAAATATCTATGCTTAATAATTTAATCATATGAACATTAATATGAATTTGAACATTTAATAATATGTGCAAGAATATTGATTATAAGATGAAAACTTTCACCAGATAAATCAAATCTATTTAAAAGCAAAAAAATTGGGGGATGGAATAAGGACCTCTGAAAATCTGCTCTTCCATAAAAGCAATGAGAACAGGAGCAAAAATTATCAAAATCAACTTTTTCAAAACTTGGGAAATTAATTAAAGACTTGCAACAATCTGAGAGTGCTTATTCAAGAAAAATAGTAAGCTCTGTGGTATTTAACTTGCTCTAATTCCATGCCCATCTCTCCTACTACAAAGTTGACTCAAAAACCAAGAGCCCCCCAACTAAGAGTTCTATGAAAACCAGTAACCAAGCATTCTCTGGAAGGGGAACAGGTTCAAAGCACTTCAAAAGACTCATCTCCAGAGAACTATCATTATTTCACTTGTCATTCAGCTTACTGAAAAAGCTCCATTTTCAGGATTTATCTTTACTTAACCTGAGGGAAGTGAAACTGACTCTGTGTGAATAGTTCTATTCCTGGGGCAATTGTCTGTAACAATTAGTTGTAACTGTTTAACACTGGAACTGTCTGAAGTGGCAATCAGAGTTGAGACTAACTAAAGGCTGACCAAAAAACTTAAAAGCAAAATATTGGAGGGCAGTGTGACAGTGACTCAGTGGCAGAATTCTCACCTGCCATGCCAGAGACCTGGGTTCATTCCCTGGGTTTGGCCATGTTAAAAAAAAAATACACACACACACATACACAGAATGGAATACTGTAGGGGGCATTCAAAAGCTCCAACATGTTCTTGGAAATCTGGAAAGGCTATGCATATGTACAGAGCTGTGTGCATAGCCAGGAAAGACTTGAGAAGATCCTAATCTCTCATCTCTGGCTGACTGTGAGTCTCTGCAGAGTAAGTAGTGAAGGCTAAGGCGGGGTTGTAAACTGCCTGCCAGCAGCACATTGAAAACATGCCCCATGTTTCATGGCCATGGACTGAGAGACATACTGGGCAAGGTATTTAAGGAAAATCTCTGTCCAATCATTAGTTGACTGTTAAGCACACTGAGAAGAGTCTTAAGTGATTGTGCAAGGCCAAGAATATTGACTTTACAGAATTAGTCCAGGAAAGTCACTAAATAAACAACAACAATGAGCAATAGTAACAAAATCTGTGGATGGGGGAAATCTGATTTCCAGAGCCACCACATTATATTATTTAAAATGTCCAGTTTTCAATAAAAATTACAAGACACACAAAGGAAAAGGAAAGTAAAAAAATCAGTCAATAGAAATGGTGCTTGAAGAAATCCAGACATTGGACTTACTAGACAAAGACACTCAACCAACAATTATAAATGTGTTCAAAGGACTAAAATAAACTATATCTAAAGAATTAAAGGAAAGTATAAGGATGATGTCTCTTCAAATTGAGAATATCATTAAAAAGATAGAGTGTAAAAAAAAGAACAAGTTGAAAATTCTAGATTTAAAAAATACAAATGAAATAAAAAATTCACTAGAGGGCTCCAGCATCATATTTGAGTTAGCAGAGGAAAGAATCATTAAACTTGAAGATAGGTCAATTGAGATTATTCAATCTAAAGAACAGAAAGAAAAAAGAAAGAAAGAAAATGAACAGAGCCTCAGAGACCCATGCAACACTATCAAGTGTATCAATATATGCATAATCGGAGTTTCATTAAGAGAGGAAAGAGATAAAGGTGCAGAAAGAATATTTGAAGAAATAATGGCCAAAACCTTTCCAAACTTGCTTAAAAACATTAATTCACACAACCAAGTAGCTAAATGAACTCTAAGTAGACCAACTCAAAAAGATTCACACTTAGAAACATCATTGTTAGCTGTTTGAAGACAAAGACAAATAATTAATCTTGAAAGCAGCAAGAAAAAAGAGACTCATCAAGTAAAAGTGATCCTCAACAAGATTAACAGAGGACTTCTAAAAATTTATAGAGGCCAGAAGGCAGTCGGATGACATATTCAAAGTACTGAAAGAAAACCAAGAATTCTATATTCAGCAAAATAATCCTTCAAAAATGAAGGAGAGTTGAAGACATTACCAGACAAATAAAAACTGAAAGCATCACCATCAGACCCACCCAATGAGGAATACTAAAGGGAATCCTCCAGGTTGAAACGAAAGGATATTAGTCAGTAACTCAAATCCACACAAAGAAATAAAAAAAACAATGGCAAAGATAGGAAAATATAAAAAACAGTATAGATGTATTTTTGTTTATAACTCTTTTCTTGTGTTTTATTTAAAAGACAACTTCATAAAGCAATAATTATACAACTGTCTAGAGACATAATGCATCTGTATGACAATAATGGTACAAAGAAGAGAAAAGGGAACAAAGCAAAGTTTTTGTATATTATCGACATTAAGTTAGTATTAATCTGAACTAGATTGTTTTAAATTAAGTGGTTAATTGCAATCCCTAAGGCAACCACTACAAGAAAAATATAATAAAATAAACAAGAGAATTAAAATGGTATAATAGAAAATAATTATTGAACACCACAAAAGGCAGTAGGGGGAATAAAGGAACAAAAAACACACAAGACCTACAGAAAACAAATGCCAGACATATATTCTACCTTATCAGTAATTGTATTAAGTGCAAATGAACTAAACACTCCAACTGAAAAGCAGAAATTGGTAGAACAGATTTTAAAAGTAAAATATGATCCAACTATATCTCCTCTAAGGCACTTTAGATTAAAAAATACAAATAGGTTGAAAGTAAAAGATTGGAAAAAGATATACCATTCACACAGTACTCCAAATAGAGCTCAAGTGACTATAAAAAAATCTTACAAAATAGACTTTAAACAATATGATATCACCTTACACACTCAAGGATGACTATAATTAAAAACACTGAAGATCACAGGTGTTGACGAGGATGTAGATAAATTGGAACCCTCTTACACTGCTGGTGGGATTGAAAAATGGTGCATGTAATTTGGAAAACAGTTTGACAGTTCTTCAAATGGTTAAACCTAGAGTTACCCCATGAACCAAGATTTATACTTCTAGGTATGTACCCAAGAAAAATGAAAACTTATGTCCACTCAAAATTTATATTTTGTATTATTCAGAATTGCAGAAGTTAAAAAGCTCAAATGTTAGGCAACTGATGAATGGATAAATAAAATGTGGTGTGAGTGTGTGTATATATATACATATATATATAGTGAAATATTATTCAGCCATGAAAAAGAAAGAAGTACTTACACATACTACAGCATGCATAAACTTTGAAAACATTATGCCCAGAGAAAACAGCCAGATATAAAAGGCCACATATTGTATGATTCCTTTTATATGAAATATCCCAAATAAGCAAATTCACAGAGACAGAAAGTAGATACATGGCTGCCAGGGTCTGAGGGGAGGGGACAGTGGGGAGCCACTGCTAATGTTTGGGGTGATAAAAATTTTCTGAAATTATATAGTGGTGATGGTTGCACAACTTAGTTAAAAGCCACTGAATTGTACACTTTAAAAGGGAAAAGTGTATGGTATATTAATTGTATCTCAATAAGGCTATTTAAAAATAAACAAATGGAAATTCTAGAATTGAAAAACAGAATTTTTGAAATTAAGAACTCAATTGATAGGTTTAATAGCACATGACACAATTGTAAAGAGAATTAGTGAACTAAAAAAAATTGGTCAGGAGAAAAGATCTGAAGAATAAAGAGCATAGAGAAAGGAAATACTTTCACAGATTGAAGAATTTTAGCAAACTCCAAGCAGGATAACTACAAAGATTTTTTACACACATGCATATCATACTAAAACAGATGACAGTCAAACATGAAGAGAAAATATTAAAAGTATCCAGAGAAAAAAAGGCAGACTTTCAAAGGAACAACTATATGATTGACATCTGAATTCTCAATAGAAATGATGGAAGCAGATGATGACAGGATGACATCTCTATATGGCTGATAAAAAATGATTCTCAAACTCGATTTCTATTCCCAGCAAAAAATCCTTCAAAATAAAGGTAAAATAAAGACATTCACAGACAAATAAAAACCCTCAAGAATTCAGGAGCAGCATATTTGCATCAAAAACAAAAACAAAAAAACAGAAAACCAGATGCAGAAAAAAATACTGCAGAAGAAATTAACTCATGGGAGAAACAGACATTCAGAAAGAAATGAAGACATTTGAAACAGCTCATATGTGAATAAATGTAAAATAATAACAACTCAATAATAACTTCTGGGCTTTAAAATATGTAGAAACAAAATGCTAGCCAAACATTAGGATAACCATTAAAAGAATAAGAATATAAAGGAATGTAAATAATAAACAAGCTAATACAGTGGAAACAGGAATAATAAAAAGTATATATAAATCCAAATATATCAGTAACTACATTAAATATTAATAATTCAAATACATCAGCTAAAAGACAGGACTGTCAGACTGGATAAAATATAAAACCCAACTATTACTGCATACAAGAGGCACACTTAAAATAAAAACACAGAAAGGCTGAAAGTAAAAGAATGGAGAAAGAAACTTCTCAAACACTAATCAATAGAACTGGTGATTTACATTAATATTAGACAAAGAAGACTTAGAGATAAGATGCATTAAGAGAGGTGAAGGGGGACACTTCATAAGGGTAAAATAAAAGGTTTATCCAGCAGGAATGGATAACAATTGTAAATTTGTATATGACTAATAACATAAGTTAAAAAAAAATACAAACAACAACTGACAGAATGTGCTGGTTTGAAAGGCTGCGTGTACCCTAGAAAAGCCACATTTTAATCTTAATCCCATTTTGTAAAGGCAGCCGTTTCTTCTACTCCCTATTCAGTACTGTATGTTTGAAACTATAATTAGGTCATCTCCCTAGGGATGAAATTCAATCAAGAGTGGTTATTAAGCTGGATTAGGTAGAGACGTGTCTCCACCCATTCAGGTAGGTCTTGATTAGTTTACTGGAATCCTATAATAGAGGAAATATTTTGGAGAATGAAGGAGATTCTGCGAGAGCAGAACGACATGGCCATGAGAAGCAGAGAGTCCACCAGCTAGTGACCTTTGAAGATGAAGAAGGGAAATGCCTCCCAGAGAGCTTCATGAAACAGGAAGCCAGGAGAGAAAGCTAACAGATGCTGCCATGTTCACCACATGCCCTCCCAGCATGAGAGAGAAACCCTGAACTTCATCGGCTCCTTGAATCAAGGTATCCTTACCTGGATGCCTTAGATTGGACATTTCTATGGACTCGTTTCAATTGGGACATTTCCATGGCCTAAAAACGGTTAACTTTGCAACTTATTAAACTCCCCTTTTTAAAAGCTGATCTGTTTCTTGTGTATTGCATTCCAGCAGCTAGCAAACTAGAATACAGAACTAAAAGGAGAAAGCACACAGTAATAATGGGAGACTAACACAACTCTCTTAGTAACTCAAAAGATAAAATCTCAGTAAATTTATAGAAAATCTGAGCAATATAACCTACAAGTTTGACTCAATCAACATATATGACCCCCTTCATCCAATAACAACAAGATATACAATATTTTCTTGTACATATAGGATATTTACCTAAACTAACTATAAGCTGGGCAATAAAGTATCTGAACAAAATTGCAAAGGATTGGAGTCATCAGGGATGTGTTTTAACCATGATGGAATTATCTAGAAAGAAATAAGAAAAGGTAACTAGAAAATCCCCAAATGTTTGGAAATTAGACAATATGCTTAAAATAATGCATGCATAAAATAAAAACTGAAAAAGAAATTAGAAAAAATTTTGAACTGAATGAAAAGGAAAACATGACATATTAAAATACCTGGGTTTCAGTTAAAGCTGTACTTAGAGGGATACTTATAGCCTCTTCTATGTATATATTACACCTCAACACATATTTACTTAAAAAATATGAATGTACTTTCCTAACATCCTTTAGCTAGATCCCTGGATGGGTATTTAGAACTCCCAGGACTAAATTGATATTGAGTAATTATCACAGGGCATGCTAAGGGAAAAGCAGCTTGGTATAGTGTGAGTGTGGTATTGGGAGTTAGGAGTGTCTAGTCTCAGTCCAGACCTTCCTTTAATTATGTCAGTTTGTTGAATCAAATAATCTCAAACTAGGAGGTAAAACCTGGCAGCCTTTGAGCAAAATTTGATTTGCAGATATTTGTTTAGATATCACAGTGATTTTTTAAAATTTGATTTTGAGTACCTTTAGATGATGCACATGCACCATCAAACCACCATACCCACCACACCCTGTTATATAACAGTCTTGCTGCTAAAGGCATGATTTCCTAGCCCCGGAATACATTTGAGTTTGCATACCCTAGGCTCTGTATTTTCTAAGGTCCCTTCTGATTGTAATATTCTTTTTGCCATGATTCATGTGCAATACTTGGGATACATTTATACTAAAAATGTTTTCAATATTCATCTGAAATTTAAATTCAACTGGGTGCCCTGTATTTTATTTGCTAAATCTGGTAACTCTATTATCAGTGCAAATGACTTTACAAGATTCTATGGTAACCACTTGCTCAGGAGTGACTACTTTGTAGTTTGATAAGAAGTTTAGCCTCTGTGGTGATATAATCCATAGTAGATTTGTTTGCAAAAATAGTCACAGTTATTTCTTCCCTGTATCTATACCATTTTGCAGTATAGCTCTGCAGTCTCTCTCATCAGCTATTTCCTCACTCTTTGAATCTGACCAAGCTATCTTAGTTGAGGCTCTCTGTGGTAACTTGAATTAGGTACCCCAGAAAACATCTTCTTAATCTTAATTCATTCCTATGGTTGTGAACTGTTGTAAACAGGACCTTCTTAAGTTATGGTTTTTAATTAAGTTGTGGCCAAATGAATGAGGTTGGGATTTAATCAAGATCAGTGGAGTGCTTTATAACAGAATGAAATTCAGACACAGAGAAAGAAAGCCAGAATAAACTAGAAGGCAGATGTCAATGGAACCTGGAAGAAAAATGAGAGAACATCACCATGTGATGAAAAAGCCAAGGAACCCCAAGAGTCACTGGAAGACAGCCTCAAAATGTGACAGTCTTCAGTGAGAAAGCATTGTCTTGCTGATACCTCAATTTTGGACTTCTCCTAGCCATAAAACCATGAGCTAATAAATTCCCATTTTTAAGCCAACCCACTATATGGTATTTATCTTAGCATCTGGGAAACCAAGATACTCTATTAGTTCCCTACTTTGTAAAACAAACATACATTGGGTTGGCTTCCCAACAGGAATTTATTGGCTCACAGTTTTAGAGTCTAGAAGGCTTGCTTCCTTCTGGGATCAGTATCTTCTGGCTGGCTACCAATCTTTGGGGTTTCTTGACTTTTCTGTCACATGGCAGCATCTTTTCCTTTCTCTTTCAGATTCCATTCACTTCCAGTTTTTGGCTGCTTCCCATGGCTTCACTTTCTGTGTTCAATTTTCTTGGCTTATAAGGACTTCGTCCATATTGGATTAAGGCCACTCTCAGTTTGAGCATACCTTAACTAATAACATCTTCAAAGGTCCGATTTACAAATGGGTTCACACTCACAGGGTACAGGACCTGGGACCTGAACATGCCTTTTGCTGGACATTTAATCCAATTCTCAATACCCTTCTAGATTAGATAGCTCCCAATTTACCCAGTAGTTGACTTCAGATGCAGGAAGTGAGGCCAGGCAAGAAGAAAACTGCCTTTTCAAGCTGGAAAGCCAGACAGGATTTCCAGCTTGACGAACAGCTAAATAAATGGTTATCTTGAGCCATTGAATTTTGGGGATGGTTTGTTATGTAGCAAAAGCTACCTGATACCTAAGCAATTCTCAAATCTTATAAAGGAGCTAGATGTGATGATAATCTCCTACATTTTAATGTTGTGGACATGTAAACTAAAAGATTTATAAAGCAGAGACTCTTCATTTCACATACTACACAGCACTCAGCAATAATTATCCATGGTTTTAGTCTGTTTCTTGTCAAACAGATCTGAATATCAATGTACAGACCATACCTCACAAATCACCTCAACTGAAGGTGGAATTAGGAGACGTAGGTTTGAGCATTGGTTCTTTCCCCAAATTTGCTTCTGTCTCCCAAATTTGCTTCTGTCTACCCTTGTCTTTTTCATGGAGAGACTAGAGAAAGGTTGTGAGCCTTTTTCTGTAGAGAAATTGCTTTTCATTTTCTAGACCTTTGTGACCACTTAGGTGGATATTGAGTAGAGCATTTAAAGTAAAGCCCACGTGCAGGATGACCAAGTAAATTATGGCTATTTTGTATCTAGCCTGGAAAATTATCAGGTAAAGTATACCATTTTGCTTTGGGATCACAGGTTTAAAGTCATTCAATGGATACTTATTCTGTTTAGGGTGTAAGTCTAAACTCCTTAGCACAGTGAATGGAGCTCTCTGTTATCTGGTTCCCATATGACTGTCTGGTCTCATCCCCAACCACTTTTCTAGCTGGATCTACACCTACAAACTACCACAGATCTTCTCATCCTCATCTGTCTCTTATTCTAGTTGCTGCTACTACTAGTTGTACTCAGTCTTGTCCAGCTTTACTTCATGCAACCTAGTAGTACTGGGCCTCAGGACCACACCAAGTGCCTGTTGCCTCTTGGTTTCTATGCTGAGGCTTCCAGGATTGGTTCTTTGCTGAATTACTGAGCACCTATGCAGATGTAAGCCAGAAATGAAGGATGAGTGGGTAGAAAATGTCCAATGGGCACATATCTTTGACCATTTGGGGATGAAAGCCTACGGATAAATGCTTCTCCTCATTGGACAATGGTCTTGAGACATATTTCCCAGGTCTTCTCAAGCACATGGATCAAGCAACCAGTAGAATCAAGTAACCACTTGGATACAGCAGTTGCCAAGTCAGAGATGAATTCTTGTATTGGTTCTCCCTTCCTCCTGCTTTATCAACTTTGCTCCTGAGGACTGTATCCCAAAATATACTACCTTCATCCAAGCTTACATCTTACACTCCACTTTCTTGGGAAACCAAGCCAAGATAGTATCCTACATTCCAGGCAAGTGAAATTACTTATAGTTCCCAGACGTTAACATACTCCTTATTCCATACTTTGTACTTGCAAAGTTCCCTCCTCCTGAAATGCTTCCACACTCCCTGTAATTCTTTTCCATAATTCCCACTTGTCCTTTAAAACCCTTTCAAGAAGAGCTAGTAGCTCCCTTCTGTGTTGTTTCATCATCTCTAGAACGTAACCCTCACTCCTTCACTTATTATAATTTTGGTGGCAATTATTTGGTTCATAATACATACAGCATAGTGGATTCTCAGAAAATGAAATGAATCAAAATCTTAGGGATCCTGGGCTATATAACATTTATGATGGCTCCAAGTTGTAAAATATTTGAATCTTCTGACACTGATGGCTTTAACAAATAAATGAATGGTTTAAAGGACCCTTTACTTAATTTTGCTTTAGTTTTCGAATTGCTACATTGTGATCTGAGAGTCATTACATCAGCCCACATATAGCTCAAGCCATTCTAGGCTAGGAGAAGAGAAAGACTCTTTGTGGAGTGTAGGATATACAATAGTTATACGGGCTGCAGTCCTCGAGTTAAACATATAATGTTGGTTCACAGACTCTAGAATTAGCTCAGAAATAATTAAGATACTTTCTGTTGGATGCATTTCTAGGGATATCTAAAAATACCATTTATTTGAATATATCATTTTCAAGAGAAGCAACCTCTCTTGGATGTGAAGGGTGTAAAGTGTTAGATTATACTGCTTTGTGGAGAATTGTGCTTTTCACTTGCAAGCTGTCATAGCTATTCCAGGTTATATGTAGTCTCTTAGTATCCTGCAGGCTGGGACACTCTGGTGAGGCAGTGTGGACAAAGTATAGCCGTTAGGGGCTGACAGACTTGCCACACAGTTCCCCTCTACCAGTTATCACTGTGTGGCCCTGGAAAAGCACTCAACCTCTCTGCTTTGGTTTCCTTATCTGAAAGATGGGAACTTTCACTTACTTTTCAGGTTATGGTAAGAATATTAAGCCCCCAACATAGGGCCCATATATAGTAAATGTTCAATACATGATCACTAGCTATTCTTATTTCTCAAGCAAAACAATTATTAAAGTAATTTAAAGAGCAAAAACAAAGCAACTTCAACCCATGGTTATATCTAAGGTACCCTGAGCATAGTATTGCAAAATTTCCTTTCTTATTTGCATTGATGTGCATAGTAATAAAAATATACAACCTTTAAAAGATTTTATTTGGTATAGAAAACTGGAAAATGTCTTGAGAACCTTTAATAATTTGTACTGAAGCAGGTGAAATAAAGAATGGTGAGGAAGGCAGCCTGTACAAGCAATTTCCTGGGGAAAAAAATCAGTATTCTCCATGTTGCGCAACTGAGAATTTCACTTGCTATATCAAGTATTCATTCAGGGTAAATATTGAGAACTTTAAGAAGTTTCGTATTACAAGTTTGGCTCTGAAGTTTCACCTTAACCAGATGAAACTCCCTTCTACATTTTCAGAGACAAAGCAAATGCAATCAGATCATTTTCTTTAAGCAAGGCCACACGCAGTTATATAACAAATGCCCCCCAGAACCCAGGAATAATGTAAATAAAGGAGGAAAATTATGAGTAATTTAGTATTTACTTATGTCTTTTTGTTATATTTTCATAGATTTTGTGTATACAGGGAGAAGCTGGAACATGTTCTGCAAATCAAACAAGCTTAGACATTAAAGTTATTTCAGCATAAAGATGTAAGGAACAATAAGTGTTTACTCCACTCCTTCAATGTTCTGCAGGCTGCTCTAAATCCTGGAAGGAAGTCCAAAAACCAACCTCTCATGTTGTTTACAGTCCACTTGGGAAGATAAGATATAAACATGGAAAGGTTAAGTAACTATGACCAGAGTTGCACAGGAGTGACAGAGACAGCAGGGTAGCCACTGCCACTAGTGATAAGAAAGCCAAGGAAGGGGAGGTCATGGAAATAAGGGAGTGAGGAGAAGGGAATATTTTTATTGAGCTTCTATTTCCTACAAACACTGTAAGAGTGGCTTTTAAAATAATATCATTAGAATTACTGGCTACTCAAGCCATTGATCTTGAGGCTTACTCTCATGAAGCTTATGTAGGTAGCACAGGTAGCATACCTACCTATAGGTATGCCTAACAGTTACTTCTGGAGGACCTCTTTTGTTGCTCAGATGTGGCCTCTCTCTCTCTAAGTCCAACTCTGCAAGTGAAATCATTGCCCTTCCCACTCCGTGAAACAGGACACCCAGGGGTGAAAGTCTCCCTGGCGGTGTGGGAGATGACTCCCAGGGATGAGTACGGCCCTGGCACTGAGGGATCAACAATTCCATCCTGACCAAAAGGGGGAAAAGAAGTGTAACTAGTAAAGTATCAGTGGTTGAGAGAGCTCAAATAGAGTTGAGAGGCTACTCTGGAGATCACTCTTAGGCAAGCTTCAGTTAGGCATTGCTATCTATCATAACCTACCAAACCCCAACCAGGACAATTTCAGCCAATCCTAAAGAACACCTAGGGCAGTATGTAAGATTCCACAAGGGTTCCACGCACTAGGGTAACTTTCCAGAAACCTACAACGTCCAGATGGATTGCTGGTCCAGATAAGTCCTGAATCCTAGCCCAGCTTCTCCAGAACATCAGATAGTTCCATCTCCCTACCCCATATTAGTGACAGAACCTTCCAATATGAAAAATTTAGAATTGCCAGAGCCCACCGTTCCAGCCAATCCAAAAGAACACCTAAGGCAATATATAAGATTCTACAAAGGTTCCATGCACTAGGGTAACTCTCCAGAAATCTACAACCTACAGATGGGTCCCTGGACTAGATAAGTATTGAAATCTAGAGGGTGCAGCCTCTCCAGAATATCAGCTAGTTCCATCTCCCTATCCCTCCATCTTATTAACAGACTCTTTCAACATGAAAAAGTTAGAATAGCCATAGCCCAAATACCCCTAAAGAAAGGGATAGAAAGATCAAACATGATGGTGGAGTTATACAGAGAAGGTAGGATTTAATAAATGAATATGATTGCTGAATCATTAAATTGATGTTTCTTTTAGTCTCCAGTATCTCAGAGCAGCGAGAAGTAAAAACCTAAAATTTGTGGAATTGTAACTAATTCCAAACTCTGAAATCTGTTCTACAACTAATTGTTATGCTGTGCTTTGAAATTTATTGCTTTTTTGTATATATGTTATTTTTCACAAAAAAGAAAAAAGTGATTATAAAAAATATTTATTCCTTCTAGCCTCCTATGTTCTGGAGCAGCTAGAAGGAAAAATCTGAGAGGATGGTTTGGTAGCCCATGACAAACTCTGGGATCTGTCCTGTAACTACTTGTTGAAGAGTGCTTTGAAAACCACTGTTTTCTTCTTTCTTTCTTTTTTTTTTTTTTTACATGGGCAGGCACCAGGAATGTTTTCTTCTTTCTTTGCTTTGTATATATGTTATATTATACACAAAAAAAAGTTAAAAAGTGAAAGGAATTACTGGCTACTCTTCTCTGTCTTCTTTCCAAGTTTTTTCTCTTCTCTCTGACCTCTTAATTTTGCGGTATCCCAAAGCCCAATCCTTGTTCCACTTGGGGGTCTACAGGCACCCTTAGATCTCATTTACTCACATGATTTTAAATACCATCAGTATCCCAACAATTTCCATCCTTAGACATCTTTCCTCAACTCCAGCTTGCCTACTCAACATCTCCACTTGGATGTCTAATAGATATCTCAACTATAACATGTTCAAAACTGGGCTCCTCCCCAGTCTTGGGGTTTGTTCATATGAAACTTAACCCCACAAAGGATAGTTCAAGCCTACTTAAAATTTAGGCCTAAGAGTCACCCCCAAGAGAGCCTCTTTTGTTGCTCAGATGTGGCCTCTCTCTCCAGCCAACACAACAGGCAAACTCACCACTCTCCCCCTGTCTGCGTGGGACATGACTCCCAGGGGTGTGGCCCTTCCTGGCAATGTGGGACAGAAATCCTAGAATGAGCTGAGACTCAGCATCAAGGGATTGAGAAAAACCTTAGAATGAGCTGAGACTTAGCAGCAAGGGATTGAGAAAACCTTCTCAACCAAAAGGGGAAAGAGTGAAATGAGACAAATGTCAATGGCTGAGAGATTCCAAACAGAGTGGAGAGGTTATCCTGGAGGTTATTCTTACGCATTAAGTAGATGTCACCTTGTTATTCAAGATGTAATGGAGAGGCTGGAGGGAACTGCCTGAAAATGTAGAGCTGTGTTCCAGTAGCCATGTTTCTTGATGATGATTGTATAAGGATATAGCTTTCACAATGTGACTGTGTGATTGTGAAAACCTTGTGTCTGATGCTCATTTTATCTACCTTGTCAACAGATGAGTAGAACATATGGAATAAAAATAAATAATAGAGGAAACAAATGTTAAAATAAATTTAGTTTGAAATGCTAGTGATCAATGAAAGGGAGGGGTAAGGGGTATGGTATGTAAAATTTTTTTTTCTGTTTTTGTTTTATTTTTCTGTTGTCTTTTTATTTCTTTTTCTGAATTGATGCAAATGTTCTAAGAAATGATGAATATGCAACTAAGTGATGATATTGTGAATTACTGATTATATATGTTGATGTTTTATTTGGTTTGTTAAATTTTTTTAAATTAATAAATAAATTAAAAAACAAAACAAAACAAAAACTGAGCTCCTGATCTTCCCAACAAACCTATTCCACTCAAATCATCGTTGACTCTTCTCTTTCTCTCACACTTTACTCATATCTAATCCATTAATAAATTATTCTGCCACCTTCATTGCTACCACCTAGTCCAACCCACCATGATTGGTCAAGTCTACCATTCCACTTTGTCTGAATTAGTTGCCTTATCCTCTCAGATTTCACCCTTGTCCATCTCTGCCTCCAGTCTTTTCTTAACACAGTAGTCACAGTGATTCTTTTAAAACCGGGTCAGATCACTTCTTTTCTAAGCTCATCATTCACAAAGAAACATAAAAGTGTCCTCTTATTTCCAGTAAAGTAAAATATACAGTCCTTGGACTTAGTTCTGCCCTACCGTTATTTCTCTGCTCTCATCTTTCTTGTATTCTCTCTCTTCATTGCTCTTCTATATAGCTTAACCATCCCCCTTACTGTTCCTTACACACATTGAGCATGCTTCCACTTGAGGGCTTTGCACTGGCTTTTCCCTCTAACTGGAACACTTCTTCCCAGAAAAACACTTGACTACCTATCTCAACTCCTTTAAGGTTACCGTCTCAATAAGGTCTCAATAAACAAAAAAACGAAAAACCAAACAAAAGCAAAAATTCAACAAATGGTACCGCAATAAGGGGACACTCAATGGAAAAAAGAAAGAAATGTGACCCTCACCATATAGCATACAAATTAAAAAAATATATATATATCTTTAGAATAAATGACTACATCCATAAGCTTTCACAGACACACATAAGAATAACTAACCATTTATTTAGCAAAAACACTAGAGAAGAGGATAGTGGGAAGGTATCTTTTTATTACAAGGATAGAGAAAGGTCAAAGTTAATCAGCTTTAACTGATCAAGAAGTAGTACGTATACGCACTTTTCTGGGAAGAAATGTCTTCCATTTCTCAAGGATATCCTAAAGTTTAGCAACAGCAGATCTGAAAAGAGATAACCTCAAGGAGGAGGGCCATGCTGTGGTGGAGAGGGAAATGTTCTCGGCAAAAATGGCCATTAAGTGCTTTGGATGTGGGAGATGGGGCAAAGCAAAGATAATAGTAGTGGAAGGGCAGGGATATAACAGACCCAGGAGCTTTGGAGTCCACCCAGAATTTCCCATTCCTGAGGTCTAAGATCTTCAGAGAGTTATTTAAAACCACCTGAGTCTCAGTTTTGTAATCTAGAAAATGAGAATAATTATAGGTACTCACCTATCAACCTATTTCACAGGGTAGCTGAGTTTAAAAACGAGGGCTTGGGGTTAGATGTTCTGGGTTCATATCTCAGCTCTGCCCTTGAACTTCTCTAAGCCTCATTTTCTTTATCTATATCTTAGGAACAGTTAAGTTCCACCTCAAAAATTGTGGTGAAATTTAAATGAGACAATATATAAGACATGCTTGGAATAGGACCTGGCATATAATAATTACCCAATAAATGCTCTGCTATTTGTGTGTTCCTTCATCAACAAGGAAATATTGAGATATGTACCAGGAACTGTTATAGGTACTTGGAAAACACAAATGAACAGAGTAGACAAAAGCAATCATCTGTCCTCTTGGAACTCATTTTCTAGTAGGAGAAGACAGACAATAAATGATAAACTTAGTTATAAGTAAATCAGGAAGTATGTTAAAAAGTGATAATTGCTACAGGAAACATTAGAGTATGGACGCACATGGGCCAGGAATTGAACCTGTTTCTCCCGCATGGTATGTGAGAGCTACCATGAACTACCCTTGCAACCCCTCCAAAGATATTCTGAGTATCTATTTTGTATAAGGCACAAATCTAAGCCCTGTGGGGATCAAAATATGAGTTTGATAGTACCCTGTCCTCAAGACATTGCCATTCAGAGCCAATGAGACTCAATTTTGGTATTTTTGTTTTGAGGTTGTCTTCCACCGGATTCAAGGTTGAAAGGCTGAAGTGTTGCAGCCACCTTGCTACCATGAGAGAAGAGCCTGTTTGTGATTGGGACCAACACAGGGAAACCAGGACAAGGGTGGGAGTGGGGGGTTGAGAAAGAATGAATTGTGACATTGTTTTATCTTCTGCATTAGACCATACCTGAAGTTAGTCCTACCCTGGCCTTTTTTTTTTAGAATTTTTTTTTTTTAGAATTTTTTTACATGGGCAGGCACCGGGAATCGAACCCAGGTCCTCTGGCATCGCAGGCAAGCATTCCTGCCTGCTGAGCCACTGTGGCCCACCCTACCCTGGCCTTTTTGTGTTACAAAGGATGTGATGGTTAGGTTCTGGCATCAACTTGGCAAATTATTATGCCCAGTTGTCTGGTCAGGTAAGCACTGGCCTGACCATGGTTGCATGGATATTTCCTAGCTGGTTGATTAAATCATCAGTCAGCAAGATTGCGCCTGCAGCTGATTACATCAACTAAGGCGCGCCTCCCACAATGAGATAATCCAATCAGTTGAAGGCTTTTAAGGAAGAAGAGAGATTCTCACTGCTCCTTCAGCCACGAGCCTTTCCTGTGGAGTTCACCTAGACCCTTCATCAGAGCTGCCAGCTTCACAGCCTGCCCTATGGATTTTGGACTCTTCCATTCCCAAGGTGTGAGACACCTTTACAAATCTCATATTTACAGATCTCTTCTGTTAGTTCTGTTTCTCTAGAGAACTCTAACATAATAGCCAATAAATTATTATTTTACCCTTAAAGTCAGTTAGATTCTGTTATCTGTCATAAACAAAGTACTCTGAACACACACAGGTCTTTCTGGTTATCTTTTAAATTTCTGATCTCCAGATACAGCCTCACAGACTCTTAGAGCTCCCTTAGAATCTTCCATTAAGTGCTAGAAGTGGGAATCTGGTCTACCTTTGGACTATTGCTGAATCCTTCAACAGCATTTCTTATTGAAACGATACTGTGCCAGAATCTGCTGAAGCATCAGTAAAGGAAAAGACGTTACCAGTAAGGCCAAGCCACATATCTTCCTCCTGGTCTGGCAAGAGTGCATTAGTAGTTGAGATCAAATGGACACTAATTTGGAAGGTGGCTGGAGGCCCTTGAAAGAACCCAAACCAAAACTTCCAAGAGGGATCCTAGCAAGAAGCTCTACCTGAGTTATATCCTTGAAGGGTAAGTGCTAAGATTCTTTTTGCAGGCAGGATACATAAGCACTGTATTAAACAGGAAGAATGATTTTACATATACATACTGAATCACCCAATGTGTGTGTGTAATCACAGGTATTGTTCATTCTAAACAAAACCCAGAAATTTGCATACATTTCAAAAATGAAGTAAATGAGGCTGACCCCTAGAATGTTACTGTAGAAAGTTTCCTTAGAAGGCGGCACCACGTGGCATAACTCACCTACCCCAGTTGTGTGATCTCCCTTTGGCCCTGTGTAGGAGGTGGGAGTGCCTCCTCTCCTCCTGTGCCAGCTGCTACGGTTCCTTCTCTCCTGAGTAAAGGCACATTCATCTTGTTCAAAAGTACACTCTCCAGGTGGAAGTAAAGGCCTATCTGCAAGGAAACAGCAGGTGTTGTGATTGCACAGGAACTTCCAATGAATAAGTATGCATTCCATGGCTTGCTGGCAGCCCACTCTATGTGTATGCATGCTTTATGGCTGTATGCCATGCATATGGAGAGGCAGACCCCCATTGGGGGGGGGGCACCTACACCAGGCTCCTGCCTCCGTCTAGCTATAGTCTGGATTCCACCTGAAGAAATCCAAACCCAAAAACATAGAGACACTTTGGGAAAGAAACTTCCACTGACTTACGAATTTATCTGTGTGGCTAGCTTACAAAACCCTGAAAATTGAAGGTATATTGCCTTAATAGAATACGTAAAATAATGAAATTACATATCAGAGCTTCCTTAAGAAATCCAGTATGAGTGAAGGGTATTCTTATTGGTTTGGAAGTGGGGGAGAAGGTGAGAAAATTAAAGGTCCTTCTGGAGGAAATCACTTAATTTCTTTTGTCCCTCAGCATTCTTATCTGTAATGAGGGAGTATTGATAGTACTTGCCTCATGGGGTTGTGTGGATTAAATGAGAGGATGTATGTAAAGGATTTAGAATATGAAGTTCTCAATTAGTATAAAGATGGGAACTTGGTGTTTTGTCACCTGGAGATTTATTCTCCATTTCCAAAGACAAAAAAATAAATAAACAAATGCATGTCTTTGGATGCTATCTCCAATAACTTTAATAATAATTATCAGAGTGGTGCCACCTCCCAGTATCACTGAGGACTTCTCCTTTGGCTGAACGTGGTTTTGCCTCCCTGCATCCAGATACATGGCAAATTTCTCCAATAAGTTTATTATTTCTTGCATGGTGACTGTTTTAATTCATTTTATTTTACACATAGAACAAGCTTATTCCGTCTTCTATGCTTTGAATGTTTTTTTTATCTTGTTCTTATTTATATTATCCTTGCAGTACCTAATGAATCAAGTAAAAATAAATGGTCCTTTAATTAAATAAACATGCAGATTAATCCCCAGTGCCAGATTGAGACCACCATTTACCTGTGTGTTAAAGAAATGGATTCCCTGTGCTTTAGGATGCTATGGTAATTGGTATAGAGACCAATGATCCAGGCTGAGTGTGTGCCATTTCCTTGTTAGACATAATTTCTGCTGCACAGTCAGCTACCACCATTATCTTGTCTACTTGGTCCTTTGTCACACTGGCACTTAATTCACTCAGAAAATATTTATTTGACAATAACTTTACAATGATATGTTTGGCATAATTTTTGTGTAATAAGGATTTTATCAATATTTTTGAACATCTGCAGTTATGTAAGACAACAATAACAATTATTATAATTGCATTTCTGGTACAATATTTGTCATATTTACTATACTATTTGCTTTTAAAGCACCATTATGTGTCAGGCCCTATGCTAGGGAATTTATATGTATCATCTCCTACATGCAGGTAAGTTTACTACCTCCCTTACAGATGAGGATACAGAGGTTAAGTCACGTGTACAAAGTCACATATTGCATTAGAGTTATCATTTCTAAATTCCAAACGTTATTACAAAGCTCTGCAGAGATGTATTTCTGGCAAGAAAAGCAAAGGATGGACTAGCACAGATTAAATGCATGTGGTATATGCATGTGGAAGCAGGACACGGCATGCATAGGCTAGGGGGACAAAGGGAGCTGAATGACTGCATCTTACCTGGAGACCAGCAGCTTCCCAATTGTATTGTAATGTCATCCAGGGCTACAAGACCACAGTCCCAAAAGCTTTTGCATAGGCTCATGAAAACCACCTGCAAGTCATAAAAACAAAACTGTGAATTCTGTTAACTAAAAATTGGAAACTCTAACAACCTAGGATTTACTGGGCAGACCAGGTATGCATAAACAAACTACAAACCTCTCTTCATTGTCCATAGAATAACAGGATACAGTGGCATGAATAATGGGTACCATTTATATATAACCCTGAGTTACTCATATTAATTTTTAAAGCAGAGTCATCCTCATAACGATATAATGTGTACACTAATGCTGAAATTAGTTAGCAATCTTCAAAGCATTAACAGCAAGAATCAGGAAAGAAAGAGGTTAATTGAGTGGCAGAAGAAAGCCTGTCAGATTTAAAATATTTTCCCCAGATAATCCACAAACTGCATCAAGAGTTGATTTCTGAGTAGTTTTACAAAACATTTCCAGTACAAACACTATTGATTTTTAAAAAATGACTTTCGGCAATATGATTCGTTCATACTGTGAACAAAGTTCCAATGAGTGGCCATCTGGAAACTTATGTTGCATTTCCAAAGACAAAGATGTATGCCTTGAATGCAGTTTTTGTCAGGAGGCCAAACATTTTTGCTGTTGCATACGGAGGAAAAATGAATTATCCATACTGCAAGTCATTAAACTCATTGTGCCGGAGAGAGAGAAATGTCTTGGATTTTTTTTCCTTTCAGCCAATCTCAAAATCTACGTTTCACATATAGGATGAGGAAAGGACACGTTTCACAGTTTACAAAGCTGCTTTACATATACATCCTAATGTCTAATTAGGTCACAGTACCTATGCAATCCTTCAAATATGTCTTAATTCAGACAAAGACAAAGGAGTATAACAGAAGCTAAAACACAAAGCACAATAATGAGAACATTTGCTTTGTTTAGGATCTAATATTCAAAATGCCATGTCTTAAATTTATCTGCGTTATCAGAAGGGTTCTTCTGTTCTCTAGTGATCAGATCCACCAGAACAGAGTTGTTGTTTTTTTTTAACCAAAAAATCACGTGACAGCTTACTAGTATGCAAAGGGGAACTTGGACTGTATTTGTATTGCTCTAAATTATAAAAAGGATAATTTGGAGATGTTACAATAGATAACAATGTATTTACAAAGAACAAAACAAAACAGGGTCTTTTTCTTACATCTGTGAACTTTCTTATTATTAGATTAGTAAAATATTTTACGTGCAGGATTTATACTGGGAACTTATTCCTCATTTGCAAAGCAAAGAAGGTCTTTGTTGTCAGCCCTGACTGCAGTTAATTTTTATTGGCAATATTTATTGTTACAGAGGAAGGAATATTAATCTGTCTCATAACTTACCTAATTAATTGTGCTGCAAAGAGATAAGTCTTACATTTCTTTCCTTTAAGCAGCTTTAAAGTCTGGTTTTCACACGTATAATGAAAAAGCACTTTTTCAGAATGAATATGTGGTAGTGAAACATGATTCACCGTGTAAATCATTACCTGAGTAAGACTCATACATTGGGCAGGGTACTCTATTCTAAAGAGGAAAAATATTAACCTGTTTTATATGTTTTTATACATTATTTTATGACCATAAATCCAAGCTAGCCAGCAAGCAAATACAAACAAATAAATGAATGGAATAATCTAAATTTTGACAATAGGATTGATTAAATAGATGATGGAAAAACAATCTGAGAAATAGGTAATGATTAGGTCTGCATGTTTATGTTTAGATTACAGAAATATATTCCTCTTATAATATTAAGTAAAAAAAAAACTGCTTTAAAAAAAGCTGTATAAGGGATATTAAGGTCACCAAGAATAATTTGGAGGTTGCCAAGGACTTGTGTAAAAGTGTTTTCAAGTCTGACCGAGAATTCTGACATTTCAAAATAAATAAAAAGATAAGTATTAAAAAAAAAAAAAAAGCTGTATATAACTCATCTACAACGACATAGGAAAAAAACTTGGAAATTTTACTAAAATCATAACAGCTATGTTAGGCTCATGAAATTATGAAAGTTAAACAGAATTTCTATTTTTGAAAAATCCTCTAATTTTGTTATACTTATAATTGAGATAAAAAGAGGAAAAAGAGTCAGGATATCTATAATTAAGACCTTGAATAATGAGTTAGTGTCTTCTAGATTGGTATTTCCTGATATGGCAGCCACTAGCCACACATGGCTATTTAAATCAAAATTAAAAATTCATTCCTTCAGTCACACTAGCCACATTGCAAGTGCTCAATAGCCAAATGTGGCTGGTGGCTACTGAAATGGAGAGAGAAGATATACTACATTTCCTTTGTCATGGAAAATTCTATCGGGTAGAACTTGACTCCTTTTGGGCATCCCAATGAATATGTGAACTGATGAACCGAGTTGAGTGAAATGCTAAGTTGTCCTGGACAACAGCAGGCCACTAGATGAAAGTTCTCCTTTCCACACTTGAACACTAGCCACACCACAAGTTGTTTTGTCTGATAAAAGATGCACAAAAGCAGTCAGCCGCTGACTACAGGCCAGCCTCCAGTTTGGCTGGCAGTTGTCTATTGACGTTCCAACATGGACAAGATCTCTGTGTTTGGTCTAATGCAGTGAATTTTCCACTCTCCTATTAATAATGCTGATAATGTCCACTCCTATTCTTGGGCTGCCATTTTACATTGTGAAGGTTACTTGAGGTGGGGAGGTTATTTTAGGGTAGTTGGTGACTGGGCCTGGTTGAGATGAGACAAAGGGAAAGTCAGACATCTCAGTCTGATTTTGAGAAATAAAGAATGTGGGTCTACTTAAGAATGTGACAAGAAGGGAATCCACCAGCCCAAATTCTTGAGGGCATTAACCTCTTGCTTATTTATAGGTCTTTTTAAAGAACAGTGTTTATTTCATTTTAGGAATTATTTCAAAACAGACTATCTGTAAAGGCAGGAAAAACATCTAATACAGCTTCATTGCTTATTAATGTCTATCTGAAAGAGGAGAAAATGCGGGAAAAAGTAAAATATATCCTTTGATGGGTGTTCCTGACTTTTTTGCAAATCTTTTAAAAGTTAGGAACAAATTAAATTTGTACAAATCAATCCATTTCTGTGCACTCAAATTTCCAGTCTTTAGATACTGGTCATCCTTTTAAAGTTTTGTTATAATGGAGAATATTCATTGTTGACAGAATCTACCCAGACTAACTGTGGAAACACAATTAGGCAGTGAAAGATGAGCTACACAAACACATTTGTAAACAAATAATTTTAAATTTACTGATGTAAGGATCAACAATATTATTTAACTTACTCTTTATCTTACTAAAAATAGACATTGCACATGCTCATTTTTCTACAGCAGGATGTTTCAAGCTCAGTACTATTAATATTTTTGGCCCAGATAATTCCTTGTTGTGCAAGACTTCTCCGTGCATTGCAAGATGTTTTAGTAGCAGCTCTGGCCTCTACCCACTAGATGCCAGTATCACCCCCAAGTCAGAACCACTGGTCAAGGGTACCAGAAAACCAGTTTTCTGTTTATAAAACTGCACTTACTAAATTCCTATTATGTACGGTCCCTGTGCTAGGCACTTTCAGATCTGTATCTCACTTTTTTGCTTCACTGCATATTTCAACGTATTAATTCTCCCCACTCAGAGCAGGATGGCCGTTTTTAAAGTTTTCAAAAAGTCTAATGTTTCAAAAACTGATGAGATTGAGTTGTCTCTCCCTTGGCATATCACCAGGTGGTGGTTCTAAAAGTAATGAAATAGTCTCACAACCTGGAAACAAATGGCGGAGGAGCAAAAAGGCAAGGGAGATGGACTAACACTCACACTGAATAATCATCCGCTGGATTATCAAGGCTTTACTGTTCCAATTTCCTGCCTTAGAAACTACAATCTAATTATGTCAATAGATTTCTTCTGTGTTTTCATCTTTTCTCCCTTTCAAAAAGAATCATCTACTCTTTTGTAACAACATAATGAGAAGCAGCAGATTCTAAAAGGTAACTGAGAAAATTTTCTCATAGTATATAATTTTAGCTCTCTTCTAAAGACTTTTCGCAGGGTTGGGTGGGGAGAAGGTCTCTGTGGGGAAACCTAGCCATCAGGTTGTGTTATCCAAGGGACCAGACTGGCTTGTAAAGGTCCAGAAAAGTTTTTAAATATACCCAGCAAAGAAAAAGTAGAGATATAGGTATGCTAGGAATTTGTTTTCCCCAACCACATCAGTTGATTTTAAAAATAACTGGGTTAACTGGTTTTAACTTTATGAAATGTCATAGTTTAAGGTCTGTCCACAATGAAATAGGATTTTACAGGTATGGAGGAAATCACGCTTTGCAGGCAGTTGAAGGATAGACAACCATATGCCTTTCCTGTACAATTAAAAACGATTTTTTGTATTAAAGAGTAAACACTGGCTGAATTAACATGACCTGCTTGATAGACATAGTTTGCCAGGTTTTATGGTAATCTACCCCCTATTTTATTATAGTATAGTCACATGCAGACCTATAATCAGCATGTGAATGACAGTTTCCAGAAATGGACTTCCATCTTCAGACAGAAACATTTCAGTTCTATGCCAACAACACCATAAATTACCCATGTTCACAAAATGAACCTAGTTAAATTCATTTTAAATGTGGCAGATCTAAACAATTTACCAAAGAGTTTGATTCTGGGTTAATCATAGCATTTCTGATGCAGTTAAAATCCTTTGAAATCATTTGCACAGAGAAAGTTGGATATGGCGACTACAGATTAGTGGAACAATTATTCACAAAATTATTATAATATAGTCAGTGAAATTCCAGAGCCCTTTATCAAGATGTTACTGATGCAATTGCAAGATATTCTGTATAACGCAATCGCATTTGTTTAACTGTCTGACAATTCATAGAATAAAAACTACAAAGATGTAAAACAAAACAAAATAAAAACACCAATGCTGACACTTGGCATGATGGTCTGAAGCTGTATGTACCCCAGAAAAGTATGTTCTTAAAGTTAATCTACTCCTGTGGGTGGGAACCCATTGTGAGTAGGATCTTGTGGGGAGCAGGATCTTCATTTAACATGTGACCCTCCTCTTTCAGAGAGAGACAGAAAGAAAGAATGACATTCAGACAAAGAGAGAGGAAGCCAAGGAGCCAAGAAGTTGGAAACAAAATGCAACCTAGAAGAGGGGGGAGAGCGCAGCAGATGCCACCATGAGCCTTGCCATGTGGCAGAGGAGCCCAGGACTGCTGGCAGACGGTCTTCAGGAAGAAGGTACTGTCTTGATGATGCCTTGATTTGGACATTTGCACAGCCTCAGAACTCTGTAAGCTTGTAAGCTAATAAATTCCTATGGTAATTGTGTAATTCACAGTATCTGCTTTTAGCAGCTTGACAAGCTAAAACATTTGGCTAAAGGGATGAAATATCCCCAAATCCCCAAAGACAGGCTGAGTAGAGATTTATCTAGAAAAGTGAGTGCATGATTTTAGCATTCTTAGAACCCAGGCCATGTTTTGGGAAATAGCTGCTAAATTTTAACAGCATGCCTCCAGCACATACTATATTTGGTCTCCAGATTCCACAAAAGGCAGAATGATTATCTGTTTTTAAATAAGTCTTTAGCTAATCAACACTTTTTTTTTTAAGAACCATCTGTTTTCTTTTCAAATGACCCATTTGATTTAATTCAACTTTTGGCTTTGATATGCAACAAAGATTGACAAGCTTCCAGCGTTTCCCAGTGGGAAACTTTCTGTTCCTAAGACACCTTCAGGTCTGGGTTAGAGGGCATGCAGTGATAAATTGCAGACCCCCAGCCAGATTTTTCCATCGCTATTTTGGTAGTAAATATCCAAATCTTTCAACTTATTGATTTCAGACATCTGCATTACTCTCAGTTCTTTGGGCCATTGTAAGGAGAGAAAAGGTTCCAGAAGAGATCTTAGAGTCAGCCATTTTTTAGAATGAGAAAGACTCAGAGATCTTGTGATATAAGCTCCAGGTCACACCAGCAATCTACAGACCCAGGAGCAAAACATTGTACTCTTGATACCTGGTAGGGTATATTTCATCATCCCACCCTGTTTATTTTCTGCTTTAAAAACTTTGATTCTGAAAGACATGATCTTGAAACACCTCAATTAATAGCAACAGACCAAATATATATATATATATATATATATATTTTTTTTTTTTTTACATGGGCAGGCACCAGGAAACGAACCCGGGTCCTCTGGCATGGCAGGCAAGCATTCTTGCCTGCTGATCCACCGTGGCCCGCCCCCAAATATATTTTTGATGTGTGCTTATAACTAGCTTCCTGACATTCTGGTTTTAATGTCAGTTTATAAAGAATTTTTGGTAACCCAGCCCCAGAATCTGAATCTTACATAGATCATGGCTAAATTTCAGAAATGGCTAATGTTGAACTAGTTAGTAACTGCTCATCTTCCACACAGCAGCTATTCCCTCACCTCAGTGATGTCCTTTTCTCCCTTCGCAGATGGGCTCTCCCCCCAACTCTACACTAAACATTTGGAACTGCAGGAAAGACTCCTCTCAACTCTCCACATCCACACCTATAAACTTATCTTCATTTGCTCCTGTTTTCTCTCTTTCCCTTGTTTTGGAGCAAGGTCTGCCTGACTCAAAAGTTCATGCCCTTTTCACTGTGGGACCCTGCTGACTAATCCCACATAATTATTACTGATGATCCAATTGGAAAATGTAAAGACTCTGAAAAATAGAAAAACCCTAGATAAAGATGTTACCATTTTTCATTGTTTAAGAATCTCACTCCACATTCTAAAAATGAGGACATTACCACACATAATTATCCCATCAGCCTTTCACTGTCACTGAAGCAAAATAGGTGTGGGATGCCTCCCTTTTTACATACACTCCTCATCCACAAGGGGTCCTTTGATGACTTCTCATCCTTCTCAAATGAAAACACCCATGGCTGGGATGGGCACACAATGTGGTTTATCTCTGGTTCATCTTCCTTAGGGAGAATCCCTGGCCACATATTTCCCTGACTGTTATGTCCAATTCAATCTTCATGACCATGGAACATCACCATGTGGAGCTATGGCCCGGGCTCACTTGCATGGGAATATAAAAATGTCAGTCATACCAGAACACCATGCAGAATACAATCAATAAACATCAAAACAAAAAAGGTAGGGGAGGGGTAGAATTTAGGTTTTGTCTTGACCCTCAAGGGCTCATCCCTGCTCTTGATGAACTTCCGTTGGGTCAGAAGATGACGGACCCTTTTAGCAGCCCCTTCCAAACAGGAATGATAACCACTCTAGTCATGTCTGAGACATAGAAAGAGACGACCGTATTTTTCATGGAGTTACATGGAGTTCCAAGACAAAGTGTAAATCTTTGACTTGATGAAGAGCTGGGTTTTAAGGCTTTCACAAGTCTGACCCCTTTCTAGCTCTGCCACGCTTCACTTTTTTTAATTGTGAAATATAACAAACACAAAAAAGCAATACATTTCAAAGTACACTTAAGCAATTAGTTATAGGACAGATTTCAAAGTTTGGTATATGGCTTACAGTTCCACAATTTCAGGTTTTTCCTTCTAGCTGCTCCAAGAAATTGGAGACTAAAAAGAATGTCAATATACTGATTCAGCAGTCATACTCAGTTGTTAAATCTTCTCTGTGATAACTCCTCCTTCCTTTGATCCTTCTCCCAATCTTTAGGGATATTTGGGTTATGCCAATTCTAGCTTTTTTCATGTTGAAAAAGGGTATCAACAATATGGGATGGGGAATGGAACTAGTTGATATTCTTGGAGAGGCTGGCCCCTCTGGGTTTCAGGACTTATCTGTCTGTCATGCTTCTTTAACCAACTCCCTAGTGAAAGACAATGGGAGCAGTTTCCAATTTCTCAATATTATACACACTGTTGGGAGCAACATTGGTAGCTAAATCTGTGTGCATATCCATGATTGTGCCCTTGTGATAAATCACAAGAAATAGAATTGCCATGTCAAAAAGTAGTGTCTCAGGGCTTTCTTTTTGATATCTGTAATTGAATTGTCATCTAGAAATACTGAATCGATTTTCCCTCACACTAGAACATATGAAAATCCTTATTTCCCTGCATCCTAACTTCTTCAGGGTAATGAAATATACATTTATTTTTCTATATCCGAATCTATAGCTATACCTTTATCTATCAACTTACATAATTGTTTTTTGGTCTAAAGTAAAAGAATTTTGATTGATATGTGGGACTATACAAACAGTATACAATATGAACACAGCTATTAACACCCAGCTAAGGTATTATTTTTAAAAAATATTATCGATTTGACAGATAAAAGTACTATTTTATAATTACTAAACTTTCTTTGATTATTAATGAGTACATTATTTGTACATTTATTTGTCAGCTGCATTTCTTCTTTTTTTTCTGTCTTGTCTGTATATATCCTTTGTCTAATTCCCTGCTGCCTAGTTACCTTTTACTTTTTGACTTGCAAGAGTAAATTTATGTATTAAAAACATTAAGACTTTGGCACATATGTTGCAAAATTTTTTCCCTGGCTTGACATTTGCAGTTCAGATTTTTTCTCAGACAATCCTTACTTGGAAACTGAAAATAAGGGTGAGCCAAATGTATTGGATTGAAAACTGTGCCAATCTGAAACAATTATGTACCCCCAGAAAAGCCATGTCCTTTAACCCTCATTCATTATTGCTGGGTGGGATCTTTTGGATTATTTCCATGGAGATATGACCCACCCAATTGTAGTTGGTAACTTTTGATTACATGGTTTCCATGGAGATGTGTCTCCACCCATCCAAGGTAGGGCTGCTTACTGGAGCCCTTTAAGAGGGAAATATTTTAGAAAAAGCTCAGTGTCAACAGAGCCCACACAGCCAGAGATCTTTGGAGATGCAGAAGGAAGGCATCCCTGGAGAAGCCTTATGAAATGAGGAGAGAGAGCCAACAGACATCACCGTGTGCCTTCCCAGCTGAGAGAGGTATCCAGAGCCCAAAGATTCCAGCAGACACAAGCCACATGACTTCCCAAATGACAGAGGTGTTCCAGACAGCATCATCCTTTCTTGAGTGAAGGTAACCTCTTGTTGTGCCTTAATTTGGACATTTTTATGGCCTTAGAACTGTAAGACTGTAACTTAATAAATTCCCTTCTCAAAAGCTATTCTATTTCTGGTATATTACTTTTCCCAGCTTACAAACTAAAACAAAGACTGAGATGGAATAGGAGGACCACCAATAGTGATGTCCTCAAGCATTGTAAAGACACACACGTAACCTGACATGAAACAGAATAAAGAAGCTCAGGGCCCATGAGTGGTGTGGTGGGAAGTGCCAGGGGGAATGGGTTTGCGGACTAGCTGGACATTTTTACTAGAGATGGGTGTTGAAGAGAAAGAACAGAAAAAATCTGGAGGAAGATATCCAAAAGAGAGAAAGCTGGGGACACGTATAGAAAAGGAAATAAGGTATCCTTCCCCTAATAAAATTAGAGAGTCTTTATTAATGTATGAATCGTTAATTTCCAGTGATATGAATTGAGCTAATACCTAGAGAGGACAGCAAACACTTACCTAAATAGAAAACCAGAGGATCCCTGGAGAATCTCAATATGAGCATCAGAAAATACTGTTGCATCATCCAGAAAACGTGATGAAAGTTTCCTTAAGAATGTAGTCATTTTATTGCTCTCAGATGCTCACAAGATCAGGAATTTGGATGTGTAAAGTGGAGGTAGTGTTTTCAGGTTCATAAATAATCCTTGGAATAAATATTATTCACGCAGTTAAACATATTAATTAAATTGTGGGGAAAGAATGTCTACTCTGTCTTTCAGATATCTTCCACACTGCTGGTAGAATCAAATGTGCTAATGTCACAATATTCCATGAAATTAATTACTTGAGAAAGTCATGAAGGTATGCCCTGGCATCAGCACTACACTCAAGTAAGCTATGTGTAGCAACTCCATGCCAGTCAGTCTTTCTGGTCATTTTCCCATAAGTTGCCCTGAAACACAGATGCCCTCAACAAATACCTAAATGAAAGAAGGAAGAAAAAAAAAGAAAGAAGAAAAATGAAAGTATCTCAACCTGGCTTCACTACTATTTAAAGCAATTTAGAATTCCTGAGATGACAATTTATGCTGAGTTTAGCTTGAAGAGCTCAAGAGCAGGCTCCTTTTCTTAGCCCATCTATTCAATTTCACATTAAAATTTATTCCACTTGACAGTATAAGTTTCCTTGTTCTGTGTTCAGAATCACCCTAACCTGTTCTATAATGTGTTGATTATTTTGTCAGTACTTAGTCACCTTGCTATTTCTACTTTGTAGTCAGCTGCCCTGCTTTAATTATGTTGGTATATTAATATCCTAGAACAGTCATCATCTCACAGTATTCCTGAACATCATGAAATGTGATAGGAAACTCATCACCTCGCATGGGTCTTGACTACACATTGGTTTTCTGGTCTCCTAAATCCTTCGAATAGCAGAATGCCTCATTATTGGATAGCTACCTGTTCATAAATCTTTCCAGAAAGTTTTTAGGTCTGCTCTTATGCTTAAGTAAATTTCTACTGTAAGTACAGCATTGAGAAATTTTAGAACCCTAGATTTTTTAAATTTAATCACATTTATTAAAGGGCACAGTTAAAAGGACAATTTTAAAATTGGAAAGCTGAATCACAGATTTAAATTTCATTGTTTTTAATAAAGGGAAACTATTTTTTAGTAGAGGAAATAGAGAAAGTTATCGACAAGAACTGTTATATTAAAATGCAGTTCCTGCCATTAAGATATTCTAAAAATAGAATAGGAGGTAGAAGAGACTTAGAGGTCATCTTAAAACACATCCTTATTTCATGATGATGAAACAATGAGGTGACATGACATTCTGGTCTACACAGTTACTGCCAGAGTCAAGATTAGAAACCAGATCTTTATATTCATGATTGAGGGCCCTTTGATTATGCAAATCTCACTTCAACAAATTAAACTGAAGTCAGTGACATAAAAGATTCAAGAAGGAAGGGACACTTGAGATGGACTTTGAGGGATGGGTAGGATATTCTCAGGTGTGTTGATTCCAGCAGCAAGATCAATACCTGTTGATAAATCCTTTGAGAGAGCATTGGGAGAGGAAACCAGAAGAAGAGGGTTTAAGGAATGTTCTAGTTTGCTAGCTGCTGGAATGCAATATACCAGAAACAGAACGGCTTTTAACCAGGGGAATTTAATGAGTTGCTAGTTTACAGTTCCAAGGCCAAGAAAACGTCCCAATTAAAACAAGTCTACAGAAGTGTCCAATCAAAGGCATCCAGGGAAAGATACCTTGGTTCAAGAAGGCCGATGAAGTTCAGGGTTTCTCTCTCTCAAGTGAGAAGGCACATGGCGAGCACAGTCAGGGCTTCTCTCTTGGCTAGAAGGGCACATGGCAAATACAGCGTCATCTTCTAGGTTTCTCTCCTGGCTTCTGGTTTCATGAAGCTCCCCGGGAGGCGTCTTCCTTCTTCATCTCCAAAGGTCACTGGCTGGTGGACTCTCTGCTTCGTGGTGCTGCAGCATTCTCTGCTCTCTCTGAGTCTCTCATTCTCCAAAATATTTCCTCTTTTATAGGACTTCAGAAACTAATCAAGACCCAC
>PVIY010010495.1:0-68498 GCA_004026745.1 Myrmecophaga tridactyla
ACAGCACCACAATTAGTTGTAGAACATATTTCAGACTCTGACATGGGTTACAATTTCACAAGTTTAGGTTTTTACTTCTAGCTGCTCTAAAATACTGGAGACTAAAAGAGATATCAATTTAATGATTCAGCATTCATATTCATTTGTTAAGTCCTATCTTCTATGTATAATTCCACCACCACCTTTGATCTTTCCATACCTCTTTTTGGGGTTGTTTGGGCTATGGCAATTTTAAATTTTTGATATTGGAAGGGTCTGTCACTAATATAGGGTAGGGCGTGGAACTATGTGTTGTTCTGGAGAGACTAGGCTATGTTTCAGGACTTATCTGGACCAGGGAGCCATCTGGCGGTTGCAGGTTTCTGGAAAGTTACTCTAGTGCATGGAACCCTTGTGGAATCTTGTATATTGCCCTATGTGTTCTTTAGGATTGGCTGGAATGGTCCTGGTTGGCAGGTTATGATAGGTAGCAAGGTCTACCTGAAGCTTGAATAAGAGCAACATCCTGAGTAGCCTCTCGACTGTATTTGAACTCTGCCAGTGATACTTTATTAATTAACACTTTTTTCTTCCCTTTTTGTCAGGATATAATTGTTGATCCCACAGTTCCAGGTCTGGATTCATCCCTGGGAGTCATCTCCCACGTCCCCAGGGAGACTTTCACCCTTGGATGTCATGTCCCATGTAGGAGGTTAGGACAGTGATTTCACTTGCAGAGTTGGCCCACGTATTTCTAAGAGTAAGAGATGGCATGCTTGCTGTTTGTCCAGAGAGGATGTGCATCAGTTCAGATCATCCAAGAAACAGATACCAAGATGGGATTAGGAGTGCAAGAGATATTGGGGTAGAAAAGCATACATGAAGGATAAAGAGGAAGAGGCAAGAGTAGGCAGGGAAAACCTTCAGACAAAGTTGCTACTCTGATGTCTGTGAAAGGTTTCAGGAAGGAGGATAGGGTAGGAAGAGCCTCAGATGGCAGGCTAGTCTAAATAAATTTTGACATCGTCAGTGGGGATTCCTTGAGCCAAAGTCTCCCAGTAGAGGACTCCCTGTCCTGCAGGAGAGTGGGCTGGCACTAGTACCTCCACTGTGCTCAATCACTGGTCCAGAGCAGCTTTGGAGAAGCGTGGCCTCACCATGAACATGATGGTAGATACAGAGGAACAGCAGCTGGGGCCTCAGTCAGCTGTGCCAACTCCAGCAGGAGATCTGCATGATACATTTCCATGGCTACCACCGTGGGGCTGGAAAGACTGATTTTCTTACATATGGGGAGATTATATGTGTGTTATATAAGTTAACAAGGGTGTGATTTAAATAAAGTCACCATTACCTTAGTGAGGTAGAAAATAGACAACCTAAATAAATATGTTAAATGCTATTGGCAGAAATGCAGAATTTGCAAAATTTTGATGAAAGGAAAGTATAATAATTTTCTCAAAAGCAGCCATGGGGAATTTTTTTGCTTGTCAAAAATGAACCAAAATTCACTTTGTAATGAATTTTCCCCTACCTAATTATGCATTCACATCCTGGCACTTTGGGGTTCTTGCAATGGATCAAAAGCTATTTTTAAAAAAACAAAAACCTTGCTTGTATGGAAAACATTCTTTTCTCAAGAATCTTCTTTAAGTCTTTCCCCTGTCAAACTCTGTTCAGACCCCAAAGTCTTTGCGATCTTTTTCTACAAGTTTCATCATAGGTTGCACCAGGAGTAGCTGTCATAGGCCCATTGATTGAATTTGGCTGCAGATTAAAAAAGCATTGACTGCAATCAGGCTTATTGATCATCACTGAATATCTCAGTTGGTTTGTGTTGTTATAGCAATATGAAATAAGGAAATTATCTATTTGAAGATATATTTACTAAGACATAATTATGAGAGAAATTAAAATGCCTATTGAATACAATTAGATACTGTAATAACAAATCTGAGCAACGATGAATAATATTGCTCACTTTATTTGTATATTAAACTTTCTAATAAATATTTCAAACATAATAATTATTTATTATAATAACTCTGTGCCTTGTTGTATATGAAAACAATTAGGATGTTTATAGGACTTTCTTATACTGAAAATGAAACTTACCTGTATTTATCTTGACAGCATAGCTCTATATCAGATCTCTTTCTTCAGAGCTAGTAAATGTTTTTAAAAATCAAGATGTTTTGTACCTAGAATATTTGTGTTAATCTAATTGTAAATTTTATTTTGTAATAAACTATAAGCTATACATACACATGTGATATTTCATATGGTACAAGGAAGATACCTGTACTTGTGTGAAGATAGTCAATCACACAAGTCCTACTCCAGTTGTAACATTTGAAGCATTTCTATTTTTATTTCTTTCAGTTGATAAATCTAAGGGATATGCTTTACCACTATTTTTTTTTCAGGTTTAACCACTTCAAATACTATGACTGAATTAATGAATGATACAAATTTAACTTATACTATACACTCTCCACAACCCTCCCAGCTCTACTAATAACATTTTTATGTTTGTACTTCTGTTAGTCACTGTGTGAAGGCATAGTTTCCATTTTAAATATTTCAGCATTATACCAAATTAATGTAGCCCGGTTTAGCTAGCCATTCTTTTATTACTGTACATTAGGCTGTTCCCAGTTTTTGCTTTTTTGTATTTGTTTTGTTTTTATTATTGCACTGCTAGGAGTGTGTAGATTCCTTCCTGATGCTGATAGAATCAAGGTGAAATATAAAAAGACACAGGCAAAGATGAGCTTTACAAATTACCAGATACTCAAAGTGGTAACAGCTAGAGTGAAGTAGAGATTTCTAAATATTCTTTTCCTGCCATTCTTCTGCTTAAAAACTTACAGTGGCTCCACGCTGCTTATTGTTCAGACCCTTCAGCCTCAGTTTCAAGCTTTTCCTTCATCCAGTCTTCCCATTCACCAAATGCATCTTTTATCCTGAAGCCCCATCCCTCTTCTTATTCTAGAGTGTGGCAATCATGGTTCAAATATTCTCTCTATCACTTTTTCTAAATCTCTTTTTTTCATTTGTATAATAGGAATAATAACATTACTTTGTTTATTGAGTGGCCAAGCAGATAAAAAAAATTAACCCCCATCAGGTATTTAGTAAGGGCTAACCAGGGAGCCAGGGGCAAAATAGTAAGACACAGTCAAAGCATCCATGTAACTGCGAAAATGGGGTTAAAGGAGGAACCAGGGAGAAAAAGCAGAAATAGGGAGTTGTCTAGTGCACTCTCTCTCAGTTTGATGCTGGCTGTCTGGGTTTAAGGCACAGAGTGAGTGCAAGGAAGCTGATGCCTGGATATTCATGAGCCAAAGGCAGGGACTGTTTAGGCAGAAGGGCCAACATTTGGCATTCATTCAGGGAACATTAAAAATCTGCTGTGCACTAGGGCCTGTGTTCAGCTGTGGATTTGAGTTACTCAGAAATCAGAATCTACACATGGGGTCTGAAAAGAAGGCACCAGCTCTAGACAAGAGCTTCTCATCATTTCCTGACCAGGCTTAAGATAATTGGTACCTCGGATAATGGTAGATGAAAAGCCTGGCACAGCTAGAATAGGAGAATGACTATTTTGGAATTAATAGTCCGAGATAGTCATTCCTGATTATCAGTATTCCTGATACTTGCAAATGAGAGCGCTGCATTAATGAATCCAATGCTTCTGCCCAGGTTTATCTCCTCTGCTTCCCTTGACTGTCACCCCCACCCCAACCTCTGCCCTTCCAAAACCAGCTCACGCCCACCATAAAGCCCTTCTCTAGTCCCATAGCGCTCAACAATCTCCTATTTTTAATAGGAGAATTTATAAATGTAAATGTATAGACTGTTACACATATTAATGTTGCAGCATGTGTTACCTTGAAATGTTCACGTTTCTTTGGTTATCTTGTCTCCTCTGATGAACCATCAGTGGCTGAGCATTGAGGGTCTCACTTTTTTCTCGCTTGTGGCTTACATATAAAGCAAGGGTGCCTGGCTCCTAGTCTAAACTGACTGTGCTTTGGAATGATTTCCTTTTGCCTTTAGAACTTTCTGTGGTAAGGAAAGGATCGCCAAGAGAGAGACTCTGTTGATTCATTTTTTCAAGGTCTTCTTACAATATTTTTTTACATGTTCATTAAAAGTTAATACAGTTAAAAGTTAATATATATAAAAAGTTAATATATAAAAAGTTACTTTTGTATAAAGTAAAAGTTACTAATCTCTCATTCTGCCTCACCATTTTCCCTGTAATCCCACTCAGGGTAACAAACCTGTTCTTTTCTTTAATTCTTACTTAAATCTTAGCATTTCCTTCAAGTATTAACTCATCATTCATAATGGAGTTCTAAAAGAAAAAATGATCAGGATAAATGTTCTGATGCAGAAAAGTAACAGGTAAAATAGAATAGTTTTCTATAAAATGAATGTTTTCTAAAGCCACCAAGACACCTGGGGTTTTTTGCAAATGACCTGGTAAGCTGGTGGATCTCCTAATGTCAAATAATAGTAGATTACCCCAGGTTATTGAATTAACACCTAATAGCAATCAAAGTCGTGGGGTGAAAAAACAAAAACAATTGATCTGGTCTGGGCAGATTTGGGAAGGAGTCAATAACCTGATTAAGGCTTTGTTGTTTACCTGTCTCCCCAGCCCAGAAGGCTCTTTCATCTCATCAGCTGCATTTGCTCATCTGCTTCAGCCCAAAGCTGGTAATGAACATCTTTGTCTATTCAGCAATTCAGACCTGTAGAGGGCTTGAAGACAGCTAGGACTCCCTGGAAATAGATAACTTAGCATAAAGGACAACACAGACTGTTGGTTTTTATTAAACAGAGAATACATTTGCCAGCAGACAAAAGGAAAGTATTGCATAACCCACCAAATACACTGTGTTGATTATAAGAATGCTTCCATCCTATTATTCAGTCCAGCAAGACTTTGAGTAAATAGATGGCTCTGTGACTGTTTGTTCATTTATCCATCCATCAAATATTCAGTAGGCACAGCAGATAAAGATATGAGCCAGACACAACCCCAGCTGTCAAGGAACTCAGAATCTAGTGGAGGAGACAGACTAGAAAAAGCAGTGGTTATAGCTGTAACAGAGTTTCCTGCAAGTTACCTTAGAAGTACAGCGGAAGAGCACAGAGAAGGGAGAGCTAACTCAAACTGATTGCAGGAGTAATCAGGAAATACATCCAGGAGGTGGTGATCCTTAAGGTGTGTGTGGAAGGTTGAACATGAGTCAACCAGGTAGCAAAGGTCAGATGCAGTGCAGACAGAGGGTTCAACGTTGGTTGAACACATGAGAGAGACAGCATGATAACATGCTGCACACAGGTTATTTTGGCCAAAGTGATGGTTTCTCCACTGTGTTTTTCTCTGAAATCACTTCTTTGGACAGCATATAGTCACAGCTGATTCAACATCAGGCTGCTTAGGACAGAATCTCATGCTGAATTGAGTGAGGGGGTGGAGGGCAGCAAAGGGGAGGACTATCCAATTTAGACCTGTAACTTGAGAATAGTGGAGGAGTTAGTCTTTCTTCAAAACCTGTGGCCCCCTCTGACCCTGAAGGTTTGCAGGCATGTGTAAGCAATTGCAGGGCCCATGTAATTCATAGATCAAATGGCCTTGCAGTCTGTCACCAAAATTCTGTTTGCCTTGTATTTATCCGGCTCGGATGGGATGTACTTTTGTGAGGGCATTCTGGGGGTGTGATTGATGGCGCTTCAGATAAGATGTGCTAGCTTAATACTGGCCTTGGTCAAGTGTGAGAGGCACACCTGATTTGTCTTGCTCTTAGTCTCGTGCTGTTTTTGCAGCCTCTTCTGGAGCTGCACAGTCTGTTCCTCCACTTATCTCTGAACCCTAGGAGTTACTTAACAGAGGCGGGAATGCCGGAGAAAATTTAGTGAGGCTTCCAAATTAGCATATTCATGTGTGTTGCTTGACTGGTTGGTCTGGGATGGCCTCAAACTAAATTTATAGCTCTCAAGGCATTTCCAAAGGAGAAGCTAAGTGGAATTGTTTCCTAATTAATTGTCCGTTTTTTCTCTTTTGGCACATACTCTAACAAGAATTTTTTGGACTTAAATTTGAGTTCAGCAAAAGTACATACATTCTAGCTATGGATGCTTCTTTGTGACAACTCTGGAAATGTGGATTCTTCATGTGATTTTAATGCATCTGCTGGAAATAATGTTATTTTTCACAAAGTAAAGGCATTCATAATCTTGCTACAAAGAAGATTTGCCTGCTCTCACACATTTTATTTAATAGTTTTACTTCCTTAAAAGCAAAACAGCACCCAATTCGAAAATGAAATTTCCCCAAAGTGTTCAGTTTGTTAATATGTTTTTCATTCTCTTCATTATGCTATAGTGGAATATTGCCATGCTTTGAAATATGCAGTTTATCTCCCTGGAGGTGGCAGATGGTGTGACTAGTCTCTCTTTTAGTTCAAGATTTATCATGAGAGTTGGCATCTCGGATTGCATGAGATGCGAGTCCTGCCCTCAAAGAGCATATATTCCCTTGTCCTAATTTCATCACTGCAGCATTTATGTAAATTCTATTATTTTTAAATGTGAGAACACCTGCAAAAATGCAGATGTTTTGGCATTTTTTTAAACTTCATTCTTCTTAGTTTATCTTAGAAAATTCTTTATTTAAAAATTATTTGATTTATTTCATTTTTATTTGCAGGTGTTTTATTCACTGAATGTTTTATTGCTAGAAAACACATTGACCCCTAGGGCGGGGCATGATTTTTTTTTTAGAATAATTGTAGGTTACAGAAACATCATGCAGGAAGTACAGATACCTCCCTCTCACACATGCAGTTTTCCCTACCACTTCCTTTTTGCTTTAGAATGGTACCTTTGATGCAATTCATGAAACAATTATTATATTATAACAAATTTTATATTATATTGTAACAAATATTTTAACAATCGCACTACTAACTTTAGCACACTACCTGCATTAGGTTCACTCATTATGTGTACAGTTCTATGGGTTTGTTTGTGTGTGGCAACTTACATACAACCTAAAATTTCCCTTTTTAATCCCTTCTCAAATATACAGTTCAGAAGTGTTAATTACTTAAAGTTGTGCCTCCATCCCCACAGGGCATGATTTTGTGGGGATTGCCACCCTAGCTTAAGATCTGTTCAGCATTTGCAGAGCTGGTAATTTGATTTCACATGGGAATATTGACTCAAATTAACCAAACACAAGAAACCGCAAAGCAGTGAAAAATACAACTTCAAAAGAATCTGGTAATTTTCACCCTCAGGATGGATTGACATCAGAAGCTAGATTATGATAAAAAGTTTTTTTGGTGAGTAGGGGTAGACCATTCCCTCTGTAGGGTTATGCCTGCCTTTAGGACCTGATTCACATGTGTAAGTCAGGGCTTCCTTGCCCCTGAACTGTACTCCTGAACATTTTATTCTTTCTGGACATTTTAGCACCCTGATGACTCTGTTATGTCATCTTTTAAAGTAGAGCAGCTAATAAGTACTAAACTCCCAAAAAGAAAATATTTTTATCTTAAGTGTGAACTCTGGGAGGATAGTGGTTTTTATGTAGCATTGTGATCAATTACCCATGTCTGCCACAGACAAAAGAAGAGAATGATGGCTGTGTGCACACACTTACTGAGCCTGTCTGGGTCCTACCTTCAGAATAGGAATCAAATGAATACTCTGATTGTAATTTAAGATAATATTCTGCACACTTGGAAATTATTTTTTAGAATAGGCCTGTAAAGCTGGAAGAAAATCTAGTTTCCTAATTTTATAGTTTAGAAAACATTCGTCTTGAGGGGTTTACCAACACCCCTCAAGTCCATGGTTTCTAACCATGAGCCAGCATTCATTTGTACATACCATAGTACTAGATCTATAAATCTCAGAAAAAAAAAATCATTTCACTCTCCGGGTTAATTTGGGAAACAATTTTTCCTTGGTAGGATTAATTTGTTTTGCTTTTGCTCAGCAAAATAAATTTGAGGATTATTATATAGACCAGTAGTATTTGATTTAGGTTGCACATTAGAATCATTAGGAAGAGTAAAAGAAATTGCCAATGTCAGACCTTCCACTGACCAATGAATCAGAATCTCTAGGGCTAGGGCATAGTCATTTGTATGCTTTTAAAATTCCCCATGTGATTCTAATTTGCAGCCAAGATGGAAGTCATTGATAAAACAATTGATATTTGTAGAAATGATCAAACACTTTGTGAATGCTTAGTTATTGTTGACATTGTTCTGTTAAGTTATTGAGAGAGTCAATATTCTTATCAGCCCAAATCAATCCAAATAATTACAGAAGTACAAATTAAGATTAGCAGCCTACTAAATGTTTATCATTCCATAATTCTTAGTGTAGGCACCAAATAGAAATTGGAAAAGATGACAGTTGTGGTAATAAGGAAAAGTTATTCTTCGATTATGCCATGGTAAAATAAAGGGAAATATTTTTAATATTTGTGGTTAAATGCATAGAAATTGTATTTAATATGATCCAGTCAATTTCAATTTCACATGAATGGAAACACGGTAGTAGAAATGTGAATAACTGCACCAGAAAAATCATACAGGTACCCTTCCAACTCAGGACACAACTCACCACTCATGTGTACAGCAATTCAGAAGTTTTATTAATATCATGGATTAGTATTTGGTAATTACTAGCATGGAAACTTTTGATTCCTCACTTCTCATTTATTGATAGTGCTGAGAGTGTTGTGATTCCCTCTGCCATTTAAGTTTAGCTAAATCTTATGCTACATATGTAGCTGGTAGAGGGGAATGCTGACTCAAAATCCAGAATAAAGAATACCATATGTACCTTTGAGATGCATTTTAGTATTTGTTTAAATACTTTTGATATTTTGGAAATGTACAGCACAACATTGTGAATGCAATTAACAGCACTGAAATATATAACTGAATGTGGTTAAAAGGGGAAATGTTAGATTGTATATATGGTAACAGAATAAAATTTTTTTTTTAATCCCTAGAATGACACTATACAAACAGTGAAGCCTAAGTTAAACCATGGGCTATAGTTAATGGTACAATTATAAAAATGTATTATTAATTGTAATAAATGTTCCACACCAATGCAAGGTGTTATTTATAGGGTGGTAATATGAGAATCCTGTATTTTATGCATGATTGTTCTGTAAACCTATAACTCCTCTAAAAAAGAAAAAAAAATGAAGCTCTAGTCTGTTTCCTTAGTTTCCCATACTTTGCCGTATTCTAGACTGTATTTTAGAAATAGACCTTTGGTTGTTCACTCTTTCAGTTCTCTCCTCTCCTCTTCTTCCCCCACCCCTGACTTCTTCTCCTGCCTCTTCCTTCTTCTCTAGTTTGTACTTTAAGAGGATAGGGAGGGAATTAAAGGGTTTGCATTTTGGAAGACTTTTCAGTCTCCATAGTAGGACTGGGGGGAAAGCAGTATTTTAGTTTATTAATGCTGCCAGAAATGCAATAACAAGAAATGGGTTGGCTTTCATAAAGGGAATTTATTAAGTTCCAAGTTTACAGTTCTAAGGCCATAAAAATGTCCGAACTAAAGCATCCAGAGAAAGATACCTTGACTCAATAGAGGCTGATCTGGAAAGTCACATGGCTGGCGTCTCCTGCTTCTTGGGCTTCTGGTTTCAAACAGCTTCCCCAGGGGCATTTTCTTTCTGCATCTCCAAATGCCTGTCTATGTCTGCTCTAAAGCTTTTCCCAAAATAGTTCCCTCTAAAGGCCTCCAGTAAGTGACCTTCCATCTCCATGGAAACCACCTAATCAACAGGTCCCATTCACAACTGGTTGGTTGACAGCTCCATGGAAACAGCTTAACCAAAAAGATCCCACACAGCAATATTGAATCCAGATTAAATAACATGGCTTCTCTGGGGGTACACAACAGTTTCAAACCAACACAAGCAGTTACAGTGCTTCCTTCCACTCAGGAAAGAATTGTAAGAATACCAGCCATGTTTCAAGTCAACCTGCTAGAGGGGAGGAATTTAAAATAAGGCCTAAAAATTCCCTAGTTGGGTTAATTAATTTTTTACATAATTAAAGGTGAACTTATAGCTGGTCATGAACTAGAACGTTTCTAGTTCCAATGAAAATAGATTTTGTGTATAGTAAACAAGCTGGTGCTGTATAGGCCCTCCGATGGCACAGAGAATTCAGGATTATCACACTCAAAGTTGACACTATGAAATATGTCATTGAAGAAATCTTTTTTTGTTACTCTTTGAATTGGCAGATTGTGACAAAACTACATTCATGCTACTTAAATACATCTTTTATCTAGTTTTACATGCTTTTTGACTTGTCTAGAAAATGACATATTGGGGTTTTCATTAGTTTTAACCAGGTGTAATTTTCTTATGGAAGGTACCTTGGCAGGGCTGCAGTTTAAGGCGAATAAACCAGTGAAGCTCAGAAAGGCCAGAGACCTCCTTCAGATGGTAGCAATGAGCTGCAAGACTCATTAATCAGCCACAGAGTCCCAGGTGTGATAGCTTGCCTACAAACTGCCAATAGACTGTGAAAGTCACATCAGGCAGGCTAAATTGTCAAACTAGACCCATCCATAAACATTTTCACATAGCAAAAATTCCAACTCTTTTCTCTTTAAGGTGTGTGTTCGAAATGTTGAATTTCCTCTAAGCCTTTCATGAAATGTAGTTTGTTTCGTAAAATCTCAAGTCAATTCTTGAAAAGGAATCTGATTTGGTATTGTTTCCTTTTATAAGAATTTGTGTTAGTGTTTTTATTTCCATTTTTATTTTTCATAATGCTTATTTAATCTCTTTTCCCTTTTAAAAAATCTGTTCTTCCATATTCCATAAAATAATAGAGGGTAGAATTTACCTGCATCCTTTATCAGTAGAGAAAATCTACTCTTGGCATGTGCATTAGCTTGAGTTGTACCACTCAGAGGGTTTTTATTCATAAGAAAATGTCTGTATATATGTTTTAATGTACTTTCCTAGAAGCCTGGAAGGACTATATTGTAAACTACATTTTTTAACTAAAAGAAATTCTCTCTTACGTCAAGTTTACTGCTTGGCTTTTTGTATTTCTCTTTTCTTTGATCTCTCTCCAAGGAATCAAGATTTGTATTTTATTGTACTTTATTTTACCAAAATTTGGTACATCACTAAAGAATTCAGGCTAAACCTGGGCTTTATTTCCAGTCTCAAAACAAACTGACAGCCAATAAGTTTTCAATGCATAGTTTATATTTTAGGGAGATTTTAATGAAATCCAGTAAGATATACTGTATATAAAGGCCTTAAATAAATCTGACATTCTCAAATCTTGTAACTCTTACAATGATTTGCATTTTTGTGTTTTGCACAAATGGAAGTTAACATATAATATCAATGATTCATGTTTTTTTCTCATTGCAGTTTCATTTTATTGATTTTAAAATATTGAATAGCATATTGGTGGCCACTGAACAGAAGAAACAGAATTAAGTATGATGCAATTATAAGTTGTGTGGGTTCTTTAGAATCTTATTCCTCAAAGCTTATTCTGTGGAGCAATGACATTGGAAATGCAGAATTTTAGGCCGCCCAGACATAATGAATCAAAATCTGCATTATAACAAGATACCCAGGTGATTCATATACGCATTAGAGTCTGAGAAGCACTAGGCTAAGGTGAGCTAAACAGTTCTTTTCTCTTATTAGAAGTTTTTACCTCTGCCATTTAAATTTCATCCCAGCAAATACCATTATAATGAGAGTTCTCATCGTAAACATTTCTAAACTCTATTTAATTGTCTAAATATTTCAAACAGTATCAAATAAAATGAATACTAAGTTGACAATAGAATTGAAACATCCCATGAAGTTGTTGTCTCCTAAACATAGCTAAGTGAACATTAAACTTATAAAGGCCAGTGCTAGTGTATCAAAGCCTGTACTTAAGTCTGGATAACACTGGGATAGGAAATGGTAGAATACATGAGAAAAGTGTAAGACATAGCATCGTTTATAAAAAACTTACAAACCGTATTTTCTTACGCTGTAAGATAGTTTAATTATAAAGTTCTAAATTTCTGACAAGCCCTCATTTTATTTATATTTTAATATTGAAGAAGGCAGGAACATTCTTCGAAATAGCAGGACTTCATAATGTCTTTTGTGAATTTCAGTATCTGAATTAAATGCTTCCTTCATAGCCAATTCTGATTACAAAATGAGCTGAATAAAATACCCATATGCCATTTTTCTTACTTTTTTGAATTGTTTCTTTGTCCCTTGGAAAAAACATGAATAAATATCTTGACTTCGGCACATCAATAAGGAGATAGATATCACGATTTATATCCTTACAAGAGTTACACTCTAAATCACATTCCTTGTCAATCTCTGTTCTGCCAAAACACTAGTAAATTATATATAATAAATTCTGTAAGATACAGTGATTACCATCCTGGGTTGATCTTGATTGAAATTAAAGTATTACTGTAAAGGAGTTGGGGAGATGGGATCTTTACAACTGAAAATTAGTTAGGAGTTCATTTGTGGCCCATATCTTCATGGTCCAATAAAATTGGACAAGCTCTACTTGTTATTTCTACAATTTTGTATATTCTTAAGAATCTCCTGGTAGTTCATGGTAGGAATGCATCCAACTGGATTTGCTCTAGTTGGGTACTTGTACTGAGGAAGCCCTCCAGATCTACTTGTTTTGTTTTGAAAATAGAAGACCAATAACAATACAGAAATGTAAATGAAGGAGAATGGGAAGACTGAGAATTGTTAACTGATAACTTACGAAAAATTCATTCTCATCTGCATTCCTTATTTAACTGAATAAGTTTGGTGGAGAATAGTAATTTTAATAATACTTCATGAAAGATTAGAAAGTAAAGTATATTAATAATATAATGATTAAGGTTAAAATTCTGATTAAAGATGTAAGTGTTTGGAATTTTCACTTACACATATAAATATAATATAAAAAATATTAATTTTGAGCATCCTCATGAAGTAAGCAGTAGCTTTTTCCCCATTACACTATCTATGCATGTCACTGTATAACTTTAAGCAACTACTCTTTTGTTAGCAAAGACTGAAAGAAAGAGCTATTGCATCGCAGTTTCATTTTCAGGTAGAATGTACAACTGAATTAGCTTCATTTTAATGGAACTATGCATAAAAAGATGTCATTGAATCATTGCAAAGTATGCCTAGAAGCAAGTCTAATGGCCATTTATTTTTTTTCTATATTGTTAGTGGTTTAAATACATCCAGACTTCTACTAGAAAAATGTTAATGAAATTAACAATAAAAAAGTATAATGATTTCAACTGGGATAATTACATGGGTAATTTAACAGTAGATTTGGATAAAACTGGAAGCATTTGTATGATATACCATTAAACCTCTATAAATGATATATAGATAATCAAAGACTCTCATTGTCTTTTGGCTACAAAAGAAATCTTTAAAAATGTTAAGTACTAGCAATTCTTAAAAGCTAAATTTTCTCTTACTACTCTACTAAATATCCCTTTAAAAATATTTGTCTAGTTGTTGTTTCATGACTTTATTGTTTGTTCATGTTTTTTAAAAATAGCATTTGATATAATTTTATGCCCTAAAAACGAAGTTATAAATTCAGTCTTGTTTTCTATTTTGCTTAAAATGAGAGAATGAATGACAAGTTAATTCAACTTAATTTGGGGCAGTTTCAACTTCATCTGTACTTTTCAGTGCTTGTTTCCACATAAGAACATTCTTAACTATCCAATAACAGTTTAAAAATGTGAAAAAGTTTATTTTCTAAAGGAGAAGAAATGTTACCTAACTGGCAACACGCTGTCTATTTCTACATAAACTTTTTTTTCTACATAAACTTTTAATCCTCAACTTTAATCCTCAAAACTAATATAAACCACTTATCATGCTCTCAATTTTAAAGACGAGAATATAGAATAAAAGAAAGTATTTGTTTAATATGACACAGCTTGTACATGATCAAACTGGGATTCAAGTCCAAGATTAATTGGCTTCAAAACCAGCATCCTTTTCATTACAGACTTCTGGCAGAATACAAGTTGTAATGACATACAATGTGAACATTTGCTTTTCTGCATGTAATCTGTCTAAGTATATCTTGGAAATATTGCAGGTTGAGTTTCATACCCCTGCATTAAAGTGAATAACACAATAAAGCAAGTTTGGACTTTTTGGTTTCCCAGTGCAGATAAAAGATACAATTACAATGTAATCTGTTAAGTATGCAACAGCATATGTCTAAAAAAGTAATTGAAAAATAGCTATCATCGGAGCCTTCAGCAAATCACTATCTTTTTGCTGGTGGAGAGTTTTGCCTAAATGTTGGTGGCTGCTGACTTATCAGGGTGGTGGTGGCTGAAGGTTGGGGTAGCTGTAACAATTTCTTAAAATAAGACAAAGTGAAGTTTGCCATATTGGTTGGCTCTTCCTTTCACAAAAGATTTCTCTCTAGTATGTGATGCTGTTTGATGGCATTTTTACCCACAGCACTTCTTTGTAAATTGAAGTCAATCACTTCAAACCATACTGCTGCTTTATCAACTAAGTTGATGTAATATTCTAAATCCCTTGTTGTCATTTCAACAGTGTTCATGGGAATAGAGTCCATCTCTGGAAACCATTTTCTTTGCTCATCCATAAGAAGCAATTCCTCATTTAAGTTTTATCATGAGACAACAGCAATTCAGTCATTATCTTCAGGCTCCACTTTTTCTCGTTCTCTTGCTATTTCTACCACATCTGCAGTGATTTCCTCTTCTGAGGTCTTAAACCCCTCAAAGTCATCCATGAGGGTTGGAATCAACTGTTTCCAAACTCCTGTGAATGTTGATGTTTTTGACTCCATGAATCATGAATGTTCTTCATGGCATCTAGAATGGTGAATCTTTTCCAGAAGATTTTCAATTTACTTTGCCCAGATCCATCAGAGTAATCATTATCAATGGCAGCCATAGCCTTAAAAAATGTATTTCTTAAATCATGAGACTTGAAGGGCAAAATGACTCCTTGATCCTTGGGCTGCACAATGGGTGTTGTGTTAGCAGGCATGAAAACAACATTAATCTAGTACATCTCCATCAGAGCTCTTGGGTGACTGGGAACATCGTCAATGAGCAGTAATCTTTTGAAAGGAATCTTTTTCCTGTGCAGTAGATCTCAACAGTGGGCTTAAAATATTCAGTAAACCATCTTGTAAACAGATGTGCTGTCACCCAGGCTTTGTTGTTCCATTTCTAAAGCACAAGCACAGTAGATTTAGTATGGATCTTAGCGGCCTGAGGGTTTTTGGAATGGTAAATGAACATTGGCTTCCACTTAAATTCACTAGCTGCATTAACCCCTGACAAGAGAATCAGCCTGTCCTTTGAAGCTTTGTAGCCAGGCATTGACTTTTCCTTTCTAGCTATGAAAATCCTAGATGGCATTTTCTCCCAATATATTGTTCAATGTTTCATCTACATTGAAAATCGGTTGTTCTATGGAGCCACCTTCATCAATTCTCTTAAGGAGATTTTCTGGATAACTTGCTGCAGCTCCTACAGCAGCACTTGCTGCTTCCCCTTGCACTGTCCTTAAACCTCCTAAACCAGCTACTGCCAGCTTCAGACCTTTCTTCTGCGGCTCCCTCACCTTTCTCAGCCTTCATAGAATTAAGAGATTTAGGGCCTTTTTCTGGATTATGTTTTGGCATAAGGAAATGTTGTGGCTGGTTGAATATCCAGACCAGTAAAACCTTCTCCATATCAACACTAAGACTGTTTCTCTTTATCATTTGTGTGTTCACTAGAGTAACATTTTTGATTTCAACTTCTCCTTTGCATTCACGGCTTAGCTAACTGTTTGGTGCAAGAGGCCTAACCATTGGCCTATCTCAGCTTTCAACATGCTTTTCTCAAAAAGCTTAATCATTTCTAGCTTTTGATTTTAAGCGAGAGGCATGTGAGTCTTCCTTTCACTTGGACACTTAGAGACCATTTTAGGGTTTTTAATTGTCCTAATTTCAATATTATGTTACAAGGAACAAGGAGGTCTGAGGAGAGGGTGAGAGATGGTTACAGCTGGTCAGTAGAGCGGTCAAAATACACACATTTATTAAGTTCACCATTCTACATGGGTACAGTTCATGGCACCCCCATACAATTACAATTGTAACATCACAGACCACAGATAACAGATATAGTAGTAATGAAAAAGTTTGAAATGTTGTGAGAATTATCAAAATGTGACACAGAGACACAAAGTAAACGTGGTGTTGCAAAAATGGTGCCAATAGACTTGCTTAATGGGGGTTGCCACAAACCTTCAGTTTGTAAAAAATGCAATATCTGTAAAGTGCGATAAAATGAGGTATGCTTTTGTATAATCTTTGTTAAGCTTTTTATTGTAAAGTTTAACAGAAGAGGCCACAAAACATAAATGTGCAGCTTTCTGCATTATCATGAAACAAAGATTCATTTAAACACCACTCGTAACCAACATCCAGGAAGAGAACATCTCCAGCTCACTTGAAGCACTGCCCAGGCCCCTTCCAAATACCATCCTCTCACTTCTCCCCTTAAAGTGAATAGCTCCACTATATTCATTTCTAATACTACAGATTTTAAGACATAACAAAAATTAAATATGGTCTGTTTTCTTTCCATTCTGACTTATGTTTTGTTCAATATTGTGTTTTTGAGAATCATTCACGCATTTGAGTGTAGATGAAGTTGTAATTTTTTTATCCACTGTTGGTAGATATTTGGATTATTTCAAATTCTTAGTTAAGAAAATGCTGCTGGGAATATTCCCAGCACGTGGATCTTCATGTGTGTGTGCACTTTGTGGGGTATATACCTAGAAGTAGAATCTCTGGATCATGGAGTATGCGTATATTCAACTTAGATTATATCAGGCTATTTTCCAAAGTGGTTTTACCCTGTGCATTTCACCAGAAGTATATGGGAGTTTTTGGTGTGTGATATCCTCAGCAATTCAAATGTAGCCTTAGCCATTCTGGAGGATGTGACTACTGAGGATATTGAAAAAATTTTTTCATGTATTTATTAAGCATTTTCTGGTAAAATGCCTGTTTAAGGCTCCTGCTTATTTTTCTATTGATTGTCTGTCATCTTGTAATTGATTTGTACGAAAAATTAGATATAGATAGATAGAAGTTTAGATGGTATATAAGACCTTCATTGCAAATATTTTCTTCTACTCCATGGCCTGTCTTTTTACTTTTTTGACGTCTTTTGTAACTAGAAGCTTTCATTTTAATGTAGTAAAAATATATCAAACAAATTTCCTCTAGGGATAGTAGGGTTTTAGTTTTGCCCTTTTAGAGAAATTTTTCCTTGACCCAAAGTCTTGAAGATATTTTAGAATTAGTTTGTCAAGATCCTTTTTTAAAAAGTATGTTGTGTGTGTGGGGAGGGGGACGGTGCAAGGATGGCTCAGTGGTAGAATTCTCGCCTGCTATGCCGGAGACCCAGGTTTGATTGCTGGTCCATGCACTTCCCCAAAAAATGAACAAGCAAAACAAACAAACAAAAATTCAACAAATGGTGCTGCAGTAACCAATACTCACATGGAAAAATAATGAAATGTGACACCCCATATAACATACAAGAAACGTATGTTAAGATTTTTTTTGAATTTGCATTAAATCTGTAGTTAAATTTGGAGATGGCTGATATCTTTATAATATTAAGCCTTCAAGTAATGAACATGGTTTATCTCTCCATAAGTCTTTAATTTCTCTTAATGTATAAATACCTGCCTAGCTTTCATTTGAATTTCTTTCTTTTTTTTTCCCTTAGCCCATTTTCTCCCTTAATTTTTATTTTATTCTGACACTCATGTATTTGATATGTTTGGTGCTCTTGTAAATTTTACATATTTATAAGTTTCCTTTTCTGTTTATTTCTATATGGAGATATGTTATTTAACATTTCTATATGTTATTTATATTGAATCCAACAACTTTGCTAAAATCGTATAATAATTTATCTGAAAAAATTATGGTATTTTCTATTTTGAAAATCATGTCTTCTAGAAAAATGATATCTTAATTTCTTCATTTCCAATCATTAGAGCTTTTTAAAAATTTCTTAACTTATTGTGTTGGCTAGAATCTCCAATGTAATATTCCCCTCGGTGTAGTATATTTTTGTTGATTTCAGAAATGCCCCATTGTTCCAGATTGCCAAAATATGTAATTAAAAGTATTGGTTTGGTTCTATGGAGCAGGGGAAATAATTATCAGAGATAAGTCTTCTTTGTGTCAGTAGACTGAAAAAACAATGCAAGTAGTTTTCATTGACCTTACTTCATCCGTTTTAATCAAGAAATCGGTGCCTAAAAATATTTTTAAAAAGATTAGCATGAAAATGCTAACGTATCTTCATTTCAACTCTTCCATGAATGGCCATTCTCTTCCTTTAGCAAATATGTACAGACCAGAGCTTCATTCCACCCAGAACCTTCATATCTGTGATGAATAATAATTGTCATGATTCAGATTCATTGAGATCATCTAGGTGTATCCCATGATGGGGATAGGGACGATGGGGATGATAGAGGTGACGATGATGATGTTGGGGTAACCAATTTGAATAGGGCAATCTAGTGGTGTCCCAATAGAAACCAGAAAAGTGTGTTGGTTTCCTTGGCCATCCACTTTATTAGATGAATTTTTGCAATTCTTATGTGAGAATTTTTAAATAAAATCCCCTGTCCATTTGATGCCAAGAAATGTGGAGCTTTGCTCATTTTTAAGCTCTGTTTACATAGTATATGAACAGAAAAATTTCCCCAGGGTTTCTTCTATAAATTTGCCATTTATATTTTAATGATTAAAGTAATGCTTTCTATCTTATTAGAAACAGACAAAAATGTTGGGAGCTTTTACCATTACAAGCTGAATATTCTGTGGCAACAATGGGCAAGCTGGGGAACTTTAGTTCAGCAATAGGCTTCCCTCAATAACGCAAAGAAACGTCTCAACAAGAAAAAAAATCACACTACAGCTATCAAGGTTTATCAGTGGATTTCTGCTTAGAAAGAATGGAAAATAAATGTGTAGATCTATGCAAACTCTATTTCTCCCTTTATTAAAATAATTAATTTCTCACTAGTAGGTTATGCACTGCACTGGTGAATAAGTGTAGAATCTGAAATTTGAAAACTACAAAATTTGTTAACATTTTAATTTTTCCCACTATAGCTTGAGTTATTTAAGGAGTTCAATTGATGTATGTATTTGATACTCCAACTTCGGCAGGTATAACTCCATGTGCCTTTTAGAGTAGCTAAAGGTCAATAACATGTATTCATCATGATCTATTTCACATAATGTCAGAGTAATTAGTGTATTGTATTTCATTACAAGAGTGCCACATTAGTCTTAGTAATTTAATCATCCAGACTGTTTTATTGTCTTCCAGTGCCATGAACTTAAAATGGCATAAGAAATGTATACTTAGGTACCCTAAGTTGTAAAAATATGATATATATATCAATTTTCATATTAACAGTTTCATATGTGGACCAATAATTGTCTTTAATCAATTTTTTTATAACTCAGCTAAAATAACCATTGAAATAGAGTCTAAGAAAGTATCACATGGTAATTAAACCAAACACTTTATTTATAATAGAAAGTAAACCCTGGATAGTATTATTCAGTGCACATGGGCAAACTTTTAGATATATTTAAAATGTACTCCTTTAAAAGGAACACTTTCTTGTAAGGAATAATCAAAGAAAGTAAGACTGGTATTTCCAGAGTTCACTAGTAAAAACACAAATTCTTTGAAAGTATACCTTGTAAACTTTATAAGGTTGGTTTAGTGATTCCAAATAAATAGCTGGCTTGCTTTTTACAGAACAGGGCAAGTCTTTATCTGCTACCAAATTGGATTACCAAGCCAAATGAGATTCACTACCTACTTTTAATTTGGTAAGATTAATGCTTGGATACAAAAAAATCTTCAGCCAAATCTTACTGAGCTGGTGAATAATTTTAAATTTACATGAGAAATGCAATTGCAGCTAAGTTCCATGATGTTGGGGACTATGGCTTGCTCACACTCGTCTCCTGAGTGCTTAGTCCCAAGGCATCAGGCTTGATGACAGTGAAGGAGAAATATGTGTTGAATTAATGTATGAGAAGAAGGGGTTAGTATCAAAATGCATTGATGCTGCAGGAAATAAAACATAAGATATGTACATAAAGTACTAACTTATATGGAGATAAAATATTTTTAGGAATGAAGGTAATTTATAAGAGGCATGGTGAAGACACAATTTTAGTGTTTAGTATATTATCCCTTAATTAATAGAATTCCCTAGCTTTCCCCAGCTGGTGATGGTAAGCTATTAAATTTAGAAAGAAATACTACATATCTCCATCTACAATTTATTTTCCAGGATGATATAAAATAAGCTCAATTTTGTTATGTAAAAACATTGATGTGATTAAGAAAAAAGAGCTATGCATTGATCATGAAAAATATTACTACGAGTGTCTATTAGGGGAAATAAACTCTATGACTTGTCATCTTTATATACAAGGCAATATGTGTCAATTTGAATCGTAAGTATTTATTTAATAAAAGGTAGAATTTTAATAGATTATACTTGTTTATTATAAAAAAGAGAGGGCTTTTCTATTTTTAAACTTTTTTATTGTATAGTATAACATATATACAAAGCAAAGAAATAAAAAAGCAATAGTTTTCAAAGCACTCCTCAACAAGTAGTTACAGGACAGATCCCAGAGTTTGTCATGGGCTACCATATGATCCTCTCAGACTTTTTTCCTTCTAGCTGCTCCAGAATGTAGGAGGTTAAAAGGCTTAAATATTTTTTTATCATCACAATCAACTTTTTTTCCTTCTTTTTTTGTGAAAAATAACATATATACAAAACAGCAATACATTTCAAAACACAGCACCACAATTAGTTGTAGAACATATTTCAGAGTTTAACATGGGTTGCAGTTCCGCAATTTTAAGTTTTTACTTCTAGCTGCTCTAAGATACTGGAGACTAAAAGAGATATCAATTTATTGATTCAGCATTCATATTCATTTGTTAAATCCTGTCTTCACTGTACAACTCCACCATCACCTTTGATCTTTCCATCCCTCTCTTTAGGGGAGTTTGGGCTATGGCCATTCTAGATTTTTCGTTTTGGAAGGGTCTGTCACTACTTTGGGGTAGGGAGATGGAACTATCTGATGTTCTGGAGAGGCTGGGTCCTCTGTGTTTCAGGGCATATCTGGACCAGGGACCCATCTAGAAGCTGTAGGTTTCTGGAAAGTTACTGTCGTGCATGGAACCCTTGTGGAATCTTATATATTGCCCTAGGTGTTCTTTAGAATTGGCTGGAATGGTCCTGGTTGGGGTTTGGCAGGTTATGATAGGTAGCAAGGTCTAACTGAAGCTTACATAAGAGCAACCTTCAGAGTTAGCCTCTCAACTCGATCTGAACTCTCTCTGCCACTGATACTTTATTAGTTACTTCTTTTCCCCCTTTAGGGCTTTTCTATCTTATATTTTTTCTGAGTGTTATAAATCTTCTAATAGATTAAAATAAACATATGTACGTGTATGTGTGTGTGTGTGTATACAAACAGACTTGAAAAAGTACATGAATGGGAGACATGAAGACCTGAAATTTTATCTTATTAAGCTAAGCACTCAAAGTCAAACTAGAGTTTACTTATAATAGGATTTTTTCACATGACTGACAATTAGCTATCTATACTGCCAAAAAGAGATATAGTCATGAAAAGTCCAAAATACAGTGGCATACAGCATGGTTCACTTGATCGTGGAGGAACTTTGTGAAGGTCATTATGACTCATCTGGTTGAGTAAACCAGGAACCTGGGTGTTATATACTAAACACTTTCTTCTGTGTTCCTTATATCCAATCCAACATTAGAGCCATTTAGTTTTATCTCTTAAATCATTTCACTTCTGTTTGTTTTTATTTTACCACCATAGTCTAAGGTACCATCATCTCTTACTTGGATTATTTCAGTAGCTCCTGTTTTAGTTTGCCAGACTGCTTACAACCAACACTATGTAATGGGTTGGCCTAACAATGGGAATTTATTGGCTCATGGTTTCAGAGGCTAGAAGTTCAAAATCAAGGCTCCTGCAAGGAAATGCTTCCTCCCCAAAGTCTGTAGCCTTCTGGTGCTGGCTTGCTATAATCCTTGCGGTTCCTTGGTTTGCATGTCTGCCTCATATCACATGGTGATCTCTCACTCTTTACATCTGCTCTTACGGTTTCCCCTGATTTCTGGCTTCTTCCTGTGTGGCCTTCTTTGACTTCTGTCTTCCAATATCTTCTCTTTATAAGGATTCATTAATATGTATTAAGACCAATCCTGAGTCAGTTGGTCATACCTTCACTAATGATAACATCTTAGAAAGGTCCCATATACAAATAAGTTCACACCTACAGGAACATGGTTAGAGAATATCTCCTCTGAAGAGGTATGCAATGCAATCTATCACAGCATCTGTTGATCTATCTAACCCATTCTCATCCACTCTCTGTAAAAGCCTGTTACCCTTTTGATTTAAAATTATTTTAAGATATCCAAAATAAAATCACAATCCTAAATCTGACCCACAAGATACTGTATGACCTGTCCTGCCTTTAGTTTCAGTTTCATCTCATTCCTTTCCCACCCTAGGCCACTTATTATGCCCCAGACTACCATGTCCTTCTTTCAGATATGGAAATGCTCTATTCTTGTTCCCACTTTGGGGTCTGCGTATAAGCCTGGTCTCTAGTATGATTCCCCATATACTTTGTCCCTCCTTATTAAGTTCTGATTAACCCTAATAATTAATCATTTGATACTAAATTAAATCAATATAGTAAAGAGAAAAACTTGTCTCTGCACAAAATTTAACCAGTGATGTTAAAGTATGAGCTCTCCAAAGCTGGAGAGGAACAACAAATGTAAATAATAGAGAAATGATAGTATGTATAAATAGAGAAATGACCTAGCATACACAGCTGTGGTAAGTAAGGGTGGACCAAAGGAAGTAATCGTAAAATATTTATTTGACTAAAACTTTCAAAAGTTGAAGAAAGATAGGAGCCTGCAAATTAAGATTTACAAAAGCTTTAAGTGGAAATTGTAGAATAAGAACCATTCTGAGGCATTTAATTTTCAAACAACTTTGCCTTCTTTAATGTTAATGCAGGATTTTTTTAGTGTATACTTTTAATCCCTCAGTCAAATTTTTAAATATTGTTTTGAGTTATTTTCTTCATGTTTGCTATAAGCCGTAAATATGTGCATCTTAACTTCTCACAGTCTACTTCAGATTAATGCTCACTTAATTTTGGTAAAATATAGAAATTTTGTTTTTGCATTGCTCAATTCCCTTTCTCCTCCTCTTCGCTATTATTCTTATGTACACTAGATCTGTATATGTTATAAACTGAACAATAGAGTGTTGTAATTATTGCCTTATATAATCTTATGTATTTTAAAGAAATTGAAAAGAAAAGAATAAAAATACATTTATTCAGCCTTTTATATTTACCCATATATATGCCTTTTCTGGTGCTTTTGATGTCTTCCCATGGAGTCTACTCTACTTAGTGCTCATTGTCACTTCTTTTAATATTTTCTATAAAGCAAGTCTCCTAAAAACAAATTCTCTTTTTTCCTCTGGAAATGGCTTTATTTTTTGCATTTATTTTTTAAGGATAGTTTTGCTGGATTTAAAATTCTTTACTGACAGTTTTCTTCTTTCAGTAATTTGAAAATGTCATTCCAACTTCCTTCTGGTTTCTGCTGTTTTTGATGAGAAGAAGAAACCATAATCATATTGTTTTTCCCCCGCACAGGAGGAGTCATTTTTCTCTCTTTTTCTCTTTCTGCTTTCAAAATTTTCTGTCTTTAACTTTCAAAAGTATGACTATGATGTGTCTAGATGTGGACTCTCAATGAAACTTGACTTTCAATGAACTGCTTGGATCTGTAGATAAATGTATTTCATCAAATTTGGGAAATATTTTGTTATTATTTCTGCAAGCATTTTTATGCCCCTCTTTCTTCCTCTCCCCCTTCCCCTCTCCTCCTAGGATTCCCGTTTCATGCCTGTTGGTATACTTCAAGCAGTCCCAGAGGTCTCTGAGCTCTATCCATTTTTACTTATTCTTTTTTCCCTCTGTTATTCAGAATGGGTAATGTCTATGATCTGTAATTTAAGTTCACTGCCTTTTCTGCTCTCTCAAATACAAATTCTCTCTCTAGTACATTTTTCATTTCAGTTGTTATATTTTTCAACTCTAGTATTTCCATTTGTTTTATTTAATAATTTCTATCTCCTTATTGAAATCTTCTACTTCTTTAATCATTGTCATCATTCTTTAATTATTTTAGCATTATTTCATTTAGTTCTTTGAATGTATTCATAGTTGTTGTTTGAAGTCTTTGCTGGATTCAATATCTGATTCCACTCAGGGATGGCTTCTATTGACTGCTTTTCTTCCCTAAGTATGGGCCACATTTTCCTGTTTCTTTGCGTGCATTCCAGTTTTTAATTGAAAACTCAACACTTTAAAAAATATATTATAGCAGATCTGTATTTTGTTTTTCTCCCCCTGAGGATTGTTCTTGTTGCTGTTTTAAAAGTTTTTGTTTGTTTGTTAAATAATTTGCCTGGACTAAATTTCTGGAATTTGTGCCCTCAATGGTATGTGGCACTAATGTCTCTCTGGTCATTTTTTTTTTTCATGTTGCTCATTTTATTTTAAAGCTTATTAAGGTTCACCCTGGCTACATATTTAATTTTATGGTTTAAAGAAAAGCATCCACAAAAAAAATCAGTGACAAATACACAAAACAATTAAATCTTAGACTTCTCTTAAATAATGATCCAATATGTCAGTAGTTTCAAATATCAATGTTTTCAGAGTTTTGAGGAGAAATGTAATTTTCTAAGAATTCTATAGTCTTTGTCTTAAGACAGTTTGAATTATATGTGTATACATAAGAGAAAGACTATCTCCATTGTGCAAGGGTTCAATTGATATGCCACCATATAATTTCCTTCAGAAATTTGTCAAAAATATATTCTAGTGGATTATGAAACAAATAAAAGCTAAAGAATGCAAAAGTCATAGTATTACAGACTGGTAGTAAGCATTAAAACTCAGAAAGATACAAAATAAATAACCTCAGAAATTACAGTAATAAAATAGAATGTAAAAGAGAAAAACTTCTTGAATAATTACATGGTTATAAATTGCATTTAAAAATCCAGATTAAAATAAAATTAGTAGAATGATATATTAATGTTCTTTTGTTAAGTTTTTTAATTAATAAAAAAGTTTAAAATAAATAAATAAATAAATAAAATTAGTACGTGGTGTCAGAGGTAATAAAAATTGTATTAAATTCCTCATTCTATACAATAAAATTAGAAATTATTGTTCTCTATTTGATATTAATAATGAGGGAAGTATAGGTTTAAGTAGGTATTTAATATATTTAAGTATAATCATTAATAAAATTTAAAATTTGATTTATTTTAATTGCCTTACTTCAGAGGATAAGTAAAATATCTTTAGAGTCCAAGGACGTAAAGCAGATATGTAATTCAGAATGGTGTGAGAAAATAGGGAATGGCATGGACCATGGGGACCTAAAGTGTGCATACTATTTATGAAGCTATTTTAATCCATGTATTTTAAAGGATTGTATTAGCCAATCAAGCATCCTACTAGGCCATGGCATTTCTAATTTTCCATCCCAGAAGCCAAGAAATGAAGAAAGAGAAAAGAAATGAAAAGGAAATTTAAGAGATGGGGTAAACCCACCTAAATTAGGGCAAAAATTTAAAATTTATCTATATACTGCTTCCAAGAGATACCTCTAAAATGATATGACCCAAATGAAAATAGCTTTAAAAAACTATAGACCACTATCAATGATAAGAATAAATAAAAATATACTAAATAATATATGATCAAATAAATTCAGTAGACTACTTGAGAATAATGCAATACAACGCACTTAGATGTATCTGAAAAAAGTAATGGTGATTTAAAATATTATGGCAATATGAGACAGTTAAATAAAAAAGCCACATGATAATTTTTTTAAGTGATAGTGAGGCATTCAGCAATATCTAACACAATTCATGATGAAAATTCGTAGTTAGCTAAACTGAGAAAGATACTCATTTAACTTAATCTCAACTTAGTAATCATCACCATAATCAATAGTGAAAAAGAATGTTATTAAAATGGGAATAGCATGGATGCTTGATATTATCAGCTTTTATTTAACATTATTTTTTAGGTTCTAACTTGTTATAGGAGACATTTATAAGAAGAATAATTTGGAGATAAAATATAATAACTATTTTGTTATGATATTTTACATATAAAATTAATCTTAGAAACTGTTAGAATTAATGAGTTATAAAGCCAGTTTAAAAATAATTTTACAAAATCAAGTCTCCTTATATAGTGGCAATAAACTGAAAATATGAAAAATATCACTAATAATAACTCTAGAAATGCAGACTGTAAAATTTTCTCCTTGGAATAAGCTCTGTGAGAAACATGCAGACTATCCACTAAGGAAACTATAAAATTGTGCTGAGATATTTAAAGAGAATGAATAGAGAAATGTAACATGCCCCTAAATAGGAAAAATGATATTATAAAGATCTTATTTTTCCAAAATTAATTTATACTTTTAATACAATTTCTATCTAACCACCTACCGAATTTTAGGAGAAAGAGAAGTGAGGAAATTTAGAAACTGATTCTAAATTCATATGGAAGAGTAAATAATAATAGCTACTTTTTTTTTTTAAAAAAGAGTAGCAACGGGAGATGAGGGTGGAAATTGAAGAACCACATATTAAAACACATCAATAATCTATGATAGTTGTAAATATAGAATGGATACAAGAGTTGACAAATAAATGGAACAGAACAAAGTCTGATTTTATTCAGCTCAATACTGTTTAAGTGTCTGAGATATTCTGGAGTTGTTGTTACAGCAACATCATCTGGTCTTCCCTGATATACGTTGTTTTTTGTTGAGTTTGGATTCCATATTTTAAACAGAAGTACAGGCCAAAATCTACGCAGAAATGCTCTTCTAAGCTTGACGATCTCACCAAATGGGAAGTAAGTTTCCATTATCATGATTAGAAAACTGGACTTTGTTTTTCAAGGTAAGGAAATTTTTACTTTTTATTTTACTTCTGATTTTTTCATTCTAGAACATCAGTTGAAAATTTGAATGGTAGCCAACACTTAGTGTAAACGCTTTTTGGACTTCTGGTGGACTGCTTGATATATTTTCCATAGCAATCATGTCATCCACAAATATAAGTAGTTTCAATTCTTACTTTATGATTCTTATGACTTTTATTTCTTCAGGATAACTATTGTATTTGCTAGAGCTTCAATTATGAAGTTGAATAAGAGTGATGTGAGAGGACATTCTTGGTTATTCCTGGTCTTAGAAAGTTGTCAGTCTGTCACTGTTAAGTGTATTATTTATTGGTAGTTTTATTTGTGTAGATGCCTATAATATAATTAAACACTTGGCTGAGTTTTGTACCCATTCTTGGAGTATCAATCTCTGAATCTGTGGAATTTCCTGTGATACAAGTGTATTTTGTTGTTCAAGGTGGGCCCAGAGTCACACTGTATCAGGGTGAGGCCAGCCACACATACAGTCTTAAGGTGGTGGACTGGCCACACTAGTAAGAAACACCATGTATCAGTTTGTTAAATGTAGCTGGGATGCAATATATCTGATAATAGAATGGCTTTTTAAAAGGAAATTCATTAAGCTGCAAATTCACAGTTCTAAAGCCATAAAAATGTCCAAACTAAGGCATCCAGAGAAAGATACCTTGACTCAAGAAAGGCCAATATCTGTCACATGGAAGGCATGTGGTTGGCGTCTGCTGGTCCTTGTTCCTGGCTCCGCTGCTTCCAGCTCCTGATGCCAGTGGTTTCCTCTCTGAACATCTGTGGGCCTTCACTTAGATCCTCTGGGTCACAACTTTGGGTTCTAGTTTGCTTCACATCTCATGGGAAGGCACATGGCAACATCTACTGGGCTCTGCATCTTCAAACGTCTATATCTAGGCATCTGCTCTCTCTTTCAGCGCTCCAAGTATCTCCAAATGTCTGTGTCTGAGCCGGTTCTGAAGCAACTACAATATGTTTCCCTTGTAAAGGATTTCAGTAAACTAATCAAAACCCACCTTAAATACGGGGTGGGGGTCACATCTCCATTGAGTCAAAGGCCACACCCACAATTGGGTGGGTCAATCTCCATGGAAACAATCTAACCAAAAGTTTCCGCCATACAATATTGAATCAGGATCAAAGGACATGGCTGCCCCACACGATTGCATCAAGAATAAGACATCGCTTTTCTAGTAAACCTAGCTACTTCAAACTGGCACAAGGGGTTTGAGGCTTTGAGCCACATCATAAGAGCTCATATCAACCCATATTGGCCCCCCCCCTCATCTCTGGGAGTTTAACTACATGGACATTGATTATATCAATCCTGCCTACATGATAAACTCAGAACCCCTGAAATCCCAGAGAGCTTCCAGGACTGATAAGATACATCACTGTGCCGAGGGAGTGACATGTGGAGAGAACATAGCAACTTGCATTTAAAACCTTCTCAGACCTCATCCTATGTATCTCTTCTTTTTTTTTTTTTTTATTTGTTTCCTTTCACTATAACAAAGCTCTGATCTATAGCTTTAAAAAAATAATCATAAACAGACTGCTTTTAGTGAGTTCTCTGAGAAGGGAGTGGTGGGAACCCCTGATTTTGTAGCCAGTTGTTCAGAATTTTGGGTAGCCTGGTCGCCAGAACATGTGACTGTTTTTGAAGGATAACCTTGTAGAGGGCTGCCCTTTAGCCTGTAGAGTCTCGTCTAACTCTGAGTAGAGTCATAAATGAATTGGATTGAGTTATGGCAGTCTTTGGAGTTGGTTTGAGAAGCTGTTGGAAGTTGTAGACATTTTTGCAAAATCTACACAGTGCCTTTATTAAGTTAGAGAAGTTTCTTCTATTTCTACTTTGAGGTGTATTTTTTTTTTCATGAATGAATGTTGAATTTTGGCAAATTTGTTTTCATTCATCTATGTTTTTTCTTTTAAATGTGTTAAAATGGTTAGTTATATTGATTGGTTTCCAAATATTGACCCACACTTATATTCTTGGGATAAGTTTTACGTGTTAGTGATATATTATCCTGTACGTATCCCTTGATTCAATTTGCTAAGATTTTGTTGAGGATTTTTCTGTGTTCATGAGGGATAGAGGTTCATAATTTTCTTTTCTTATAATGTCTTTGGTTTTAATATTTGAGAAAAGTAGTTCTCAGAATCAGTTGAAAAATATTCCCTTTTCTTCATTTTTAAAAGAGATTGTGTAGAATTTGTATTATTTCTTCTTTAAATGTTTTATTCAATTCACCAGTGAAACCATCTGGGCCTAAAGTTGTCTTTTTGGAAGATTTTTAACTCTGAATTCATTTTCTTTTAGAGATATAAGTCTATTCCTATTATCTATTTCTTCTTGAATGAGCTGTTGTAGTTGTGTTTCAAGGAATTGGTTCATTTCATCCAAATTATTGAATTGATGCACACAGAGTCATTCTAGTATTACTATATTATCCCTTTAATGCTCACGGTGATATCCCCTTTCACTTCTGAGAGTATTAAATTGTGTCCTCTCTCTGTCAGTAGAGGTTTATCAATTTTATTGACCTTTTTTAATGAATCAACTTTTGATTTCATTGATTTTTCTCTGTTTTAATTTGATTGATTTTGCTCTCATTTTATTTACTTCCTTCTGCTGTGCTTTTTCTAATTTTTGATGGTAGAAGCTTAGATTATTGGTTTGAGAATGTTCACCTTTTCAACTACAATCATTTAATCTTATAAATTTCCTTCTAAGCCCTGCTTTAGTTACATCCCACAGATTTTGATATGTGGTATTTTCATTTTCACTTAGTTAAATATATTATATATATATTTAATATATTATATATATATTGGCATGGGCAGGCACCAGGAATTGAACCTGGGTCTCCGGCATGGCAGGTGAGAACTCTGTCAGTGAGCCACCAACACACCACCCAGTTAAATATATTTTTAGTTGCCCTTAGACTTTCTCTTTGCATCATATGTTATTTTAAAGCATATTTTACATGTTTGAGTATTTTGAAATTTTTCCATACATCTTTCTGTTACTGATTTCAAGTCAATAGTGTTATGATTAGAGAATATTCTTTGTGTGATTTCAATTGTTTTAAAGGTGTCAAGCTTTGTCTTATGGCCCAGAATATGACTACCTTGGCGAATGTTCTGTGTGCACCTGAATGAGTGTGGTTTTTGCTGTTGTTGGTGGATTGTTCTATAAATGTCAATCAGATCATGTTGGTTCATAATGTTTTTTGGTTCTATATCCTTATTTATTTTGAATCTTTTTTATTCCATGTCTTTTTTTTAACCTTTTTTATTGTAAAATATAACATATATACAAAAAAGCAATAAATTTCCAAATATAATTTAACAAGTAGTTATAGAACAGATTTTAAAGTTTGGTATGGGTTACAGTTCCACGATTTTTCATTTTTTTCTTCTAGCTGCTCCAAGACACTGGAGACCAAAAGCAATATCATAATAATGATTCAACATTCATACTCATTTGCTAAATCCTATCTTCTCTGTTATATTCCTCCTCTTTTTTTTCTCTTTTGTGAAAATAACATATACACAAAGAAGCAATAAATTTCAATGTACACCTCAACGATTAGTTGTAGAACAGATTTCAGAGTTTGATATGGGTTGCGATTCCACAATTTCAGGTTTTTACTACTAACTACTCTAAGATACTGGAGACCAAAAGAAACGTCAATATAATGATTCAGCATTCACTCATTTGGTAAACCCGACCTTCTCTGTATAACCCCACCATCACCTTTGATCTTTCTTCCACTCTTTAGGGTCTATGTCTGTTTTTCCTTTCAGTTCTACAAGGTTTTCCTTCATGGATTTTAGAACTCTGTTGTAAGGAGCATTCACATTTAGGATTGTTGTTTCTCATTGAATTTACTCTTTTATCATTATATTATGCTTCCCTTTTTAGCCCCGGTAGGTTCTCTTATTCTGAATTCTGCCTTGTCTGATGTTCACATGGTCACTCCAGATTTTTATGTTGTTGTTGTTAGTGTTAAAATGGCATGTCTTTTTCTGTTCTTTTACTCTTCACATATTTATATCACTGTATTTAAAATAAATTTCTTATAAACAGCATATAATTAGAACTTGTTTTTAAATCCAATTTGATAATCTATCTTTGTATTGTGTTTAGACCACTTACATTTACTGTAAGTACTGATATTACTGGAATTAGGTCTCCCACTTATTATTTTCTGGTTTTTTTTTGTTCTCCTCTCTTCCTGTCTTATTTTGGATTATTGAATATTCTGTAGTTTTCCATTTTATCTGTTAGGTTTTATCTCTAGCTCTTTGTAATTTCTTCTTGTGTAAGGGTCAGCAAACTTTTTCTGTAAAGAGACAGATAGTAATATTTTGGGCTTTCCTGACTAGACATCTCTGTCACAGGCATGCAACTACTCAACATGCACGATGTTGCAGCATATAAATCAGTCATAAAAAAAATTTTTTTTTTTAAATAGGAATGACTATCTTCCAATAAAACTTTATTTACAAAAACAAGTGGAAGGGGCAGTACAATGGTGGCTCCGTGGCAGAGTTCTTGCCTGCCATGCTGGAGACCTGGGTTCGATTCCCAGAGCCTGCCCATGTAAAGAAGAAAAGAAAAAAACAAGTGGAAGACTGGATTTGGCCTGTAGAAAGCTGTTGGCCATAGTTTACCAACATGGAAATTTCCACCCAGTGCTGTATTTTTTTTCCTTTCAACAGACATACATTTTTTAAACAACTTGAAATTCAGAAATTATTCTGTTTACCTAGAGATTTACAATTTCTGTTACTCTTCCTTCTTTTCTGAAATTTCAGGCCTTTGTTTTCTCTGTTTCCCTTTAGTCTGAAGAATGGCCTTAAGCATTTCTTTTACAGCAGATCTACTGGGGACAAATTCTCTTAAATTTCTTTCATCTTAGAAGGTCTCTATTTCCACTTTCATTTCTAAAAGATGTTTTTACTGGACATGGAATTCTGGGGTGACAGTTCTTTTCCTTCAGTACTTTATGAATGTTTCACTATCTTCTGACCTCCATGGGTTTTGTTGAGAAACCCATAGTCATTAATCCATATGTAAAGTGTCATTTTTCTGACTATTTTCAAGGCTTTTTTCTTCTTCTTTGATTTTCATGTTTTATTATAACCTATATGGGCATGAGTGACATAGTTTATCCTGTTTAGGAGTTGGTGAGCTTCTTGAATCTGTAAATTTATGTCTTTCACCAACCAACTTGGGCAACTTTCAGATTTAATCCTTCAAATATTTTTTTATACAAAAATCTTGTTCTTCTCTCCTCAGGGATCTAATGATGCAAATGTTAAACCTTTTAATACTTTCCCATAGGTCCTTGCATCTCTGATAATTTTTTTAAATCTTTTTTCCTTTCTGGTCTTCAGATTGAATAATTTTGATTGAGTATTGTGTTAGCTTCCTGACAAACTTGGTTAAAACAACACAAGTTTATTTTCTTATAGCTCTGAAGGTCAGAAGTCCAAAATGGTATTACTGGGCCCAAACCAAAGTGTCAGCAAGGTTGTGCTGCCCCCGGAGGCTGTAGGGGAGAATCCATTTCCTTGCCTTTTCTGACTTCTAGAGATACGTTTCTAGGTTTGTAGGCCCTTCCTCCATTTTCAAAATGCACAACTCCAATATCTACTTCCATTATCACATTGCCTTCTCCTTTCTGATCTCCTGTTCCCTTTATAAGAAACTCTGTGATTAAGTCAGGCCCACCCAGATAACCCAGAATTTCTCCCCATCATAAAATCCTTAACTTAATCTTATTTACAAAGCCTCTCTTGCCATACAAGGTAACATTTACAGGTTCTAGGGATTAGGATGTGGACAATCTTGGGGAGCCACTATTCAGTCTAGTTTACTAACTTTTCCCTCTGTCATCTTCATTCTTGTATTGAGACTTTCTTGTGAAATTTTATTTCAGATAATGTATTTCTCTTCTAGAAATGTCAACCTTTCCAATTGTTTTAAGAGTGTTTACTTTTAGGTTGGGGCACATTGTTCAAATAGCTAATTTAAAGTCTTAGTCTGATAATTCTACCATCTGGGTCATCTAGAGTTTGACGTCTGTTGATTATTATGTTGAGAAAATTTGAAGACTTTGGATGCAAACCCTGAACAGTTTGAATATTGTATTTTGAGACACTGGGTCCTGTTAAAATCCTTTGGAGAATTTTGATTTTGTTTTTGTTCTTGTTTGTTTCTTTTAGCAAGCAGTCAAACCACATTCTGTCTTACCTTTCCTGGGTGCAAGTTCTGTCTCACCCTCTGTGGGCGGTGGTTGCATGGGAGTTCAGTTTTTAGGCCTTTGCTCTGCTGTTTAGGTCTGCCCCTCACATGAGCCACTGCGGGATTGGTCTGGGAATAGGGTGGTATTTATCATGTAATTCAAATTCTTGACGCCTTTGCTATGTTTCTTTGGGTATGTCCTGTGTACGTACAGCTTGGGAGTGAGCCTGAAACTCTTATTACTTCATGTAGAAAATTAGGGTTCCCTCTTCTCCTGTTCTCTTATCTTAGGGATTTCCCCTATACTTTCTGGTTTCAAGGGGCCCCTTTTCCTGTGCTTTAGCCAGAAAGATTAGATTCTCTCAGAATTTAAACTTACCTCACTGTCATGCAGTTCTGCATTCGTGGGACTGCCCTTGATGTGAAGTGGCTAGAAGTTCGGGACATAATGGAAATTGCACCCATGGTCTTCCAAAACAATCATCTCTTTTCTTGGTTTCCTCTAATCAGAGGATTAGATCTTAGGTTTTCTTCCAGAATCTTAGGTGCCACATTGCCACTGCCATGACAATGCAGATCTGCAACTAGAACTAGACACAGTGCAAGAGGTGGGGGAGGAAAAAAAGAGAAAAGAACCAAGAATGTTCATTATACTCTCTGGCACACAAGGACTTTTATTTTTTCACAATCTCTGGCCAGAATGCTGGGCTTCTTTATGAGTTTTTTGCTGACTACACCTGTTACAGAGATTTTGACCTTAGGCTCAAAAAGGAAGAAAGAAAAAAACTAGGAAACTCTCTATCACCGTATTGGTTTTGTTCAAATGTTGGCTTCCCTCCCTATCCTGCCTTGTTTACTTTTCACAGTTCTTGAGTATTTTGTTTTGTTTTATCTAGAGTTTTCAATCGTATCAGTGTGTGAGATCAGCTGCGGTATACATACCCCATTTCTCCCAGAGCCAGAACTGTGCATTTTAAAATATACATTTTAAAATAAATGTGGATGCTGTCAACAAAGCATTGCGTCGGTGGCTAATATAAAGGTGGAATTGACTTGGCTTCATTCGGCTAATTCCAACTTTTAAAATGACCTGATCATAATGTGACCATTTCTTCAGTGCTATTCAGAGTTTGTTAATTCAACAAATATTTATTGTGCACTTAGTGTATTTCAGGAAGTGTTCAAAGCCTATAAAGTAGAATTTACTGTATTTTACACTATATGATATATAGCATAGGAAATCATGATTTAAAATCATATACAAAATCATTATTACATTCCCAGGATTAGACCCAATTTAACTGCATTGCACTATTCCCTTAGTATTCTACTGGGGTACATTGAATAATATTCCTCCCAAAGACATGCATGTCCTAACCCCTGCCACCGTGGGTGTGAATTCTAGTTGTAAGTGGAATCTTCAAGTCCTAACCCCAGGTCCTGTGGCTGTGAACTCATTTGTAAATAGGATCTTGGAAGAAAATTTTTAAAAAATGAGGCTAAACTTAGTCAGGGTAGACTTTAATCTTGTTTTCCAGAAGATTTGTAACCATAGCACAATTATTTCTGTTGATAGTTCTGTAGCCAGCCTATTTTCTTCCTCCTTTAGTGGTGCAATATCTTCACCTGAAATGCCAAAGAGTTATTTCTTCATCTTTGAAGATGAGTTATCTCACCAGTCTTGGTTTTATCATTCTGTATCAGTTTTCCCAAGGAAATGCTTTGTCCTTCCTTTCGGTCTGTATATTCAAGGTTTACGTTTTTTTTGCTGGACGATTTTCTTGACTTACATCTTTGGATATTTTTCACATCTCATCTGTTTAGTTCTTTTCTTTAGGGATGCCAATTACACTGATGTTGGATCTCTTCAATACCTTCTCTATCTGACATCTTTTATCTCCAGTTGTTTGCTCATTTCCATTTCATTTTCTCACTTTTTTTGGTCTTTCTGTGTCTGTTCTTTTTGCTCCTTCCAACATGGTATTCTGAAGCCAAAACAACTTTAATAAAGTCTTTGATAGTGTGGCAACTTTTCCATTTCCTTCTGTTTCACAGTTAAAGACAAGATTCATTTTGACAGTTCTTCATGTGCCCCCTAGAAGTTGCATAGTAAAATTTCTCTGTAGCACCTCTGTGAACCTATTTTTAAAAGACAAGCTTAACAAAATAGTGAAAATTTGCTTTGGGATTATGACTTTGCTTCTTTATGTCTCTGTGTATAATCATATTGAAAATATATTTTGTTAGTTTAATCCTAACTGTAGTCAGAGTATTGAACATTTGGTATTATCCTTGATCAAAATTATTGGGTCAACATTTCAAAAGATTTGTCTTATATTATTGTAAAGACATGTCTGTGGTCATTTTTCTATCTTTCATTGTAATGTTTATTTTCTTATATGAAAGTTCATTTGTGGCAAAAGAATGGCATTTGACTATATGCTTTTATTTTACTCCATTTTATATCTCATTATAGTTATTACTTTAGCATGTGTTAAACCACCTGTTGCAGTCTAAATATTAGCAAACAATATAGTGATAATGGATCATTTTACTTTTTTCCTCATTTCTTTTTTTAAAATAATGCATACTGATATTTCTTATTTAACAACAGTTTCTCAATTAATCAAGATACTTTTAAAAAATGACAAAAGAGTACAGTGATCAATCTCTGTTCACTTTACTGTTTTATGTGAACCTATATTTCCTAAAGTGGAGAACATCAAATACTTTTAAAAGGAAGTTTCTATATTCATTTTCAAATTTCAGTCTATAAATACCAGCAAAGGAATTTATTGTCACTCTAAGAGCAGCATGTAGCTCAAGGAAGACACCTGAGAACTTTTTAATATATACATGAAATTTCTACGATTGCAAATAAATTAGGACCCATTTCTACACAGACAGCTTTTATATGTTCTTTTTAAATGAAAATAAATTGATTCAATTATGAACATAAAATCTCTTTCAATGAAACAGTAATTTGTATGCATAAATATAACATTAGTACTGTGTCAGAAGTGAATCCACTAATTTTTGCAGTGCCTATAAAGTATTAATCACTTGGAAAAAATAGAAATAAGATACATATTAAATATTGATTATGAAAGTTAAATCTAGAAAACCTGAGCTCTTTTCTTAGGAAAGCCTCTTGAAAGTATTAATTTTTAACTGAAATAATATAGACTTTCAGGCAAATATTTGAAAAGAAAGTTAAAAATAGGGACTTATCACAGTACGTTTGAATTTGATCTTGTTGCTATCAAGTGTGTTACTTTGCAAGTACTCAGAATAAATGAAAAATCAGCTGTACAGTGCATAAAGAGCACTATATCCTACTGAGCAAAGAATTAGCAAAGTCATGATTTTTCAATGTGGATAATAAATACACTTGTAGAAAGTGTGATGAAGGGACGGAAATGAGTTTTTTGTCCCCTGTCTTCATATGAATTACCAAAGGAACAAGAATAAAAATCCAAAGGGCAGTGCTTTGCATCTGTATAAAGTAATATTTGAGTTCTAAGTTTTCCAGGAAATATAAACCAAGGCAGAAGCATGCAGAACCCGGTATGGCTGGGTTAATAATTTTAAAAGAGTACACAGAAACATGCACCCTGTGATTCAGCCACTTCTCCCTTATTGTCATTTGCTGAGCACCAACATACATTTAACGGAAAAAAAAAAAAAAGCAGGGCTCTTCGATTATTTAAAGCAATCTTGCCGGAAATTCCTATGTAGTACTCCTTAAGTGTGAGAACTATAGGTATCCTCAAGCACCAGTGTTCAGCTTCTGCATAGAGCACTTAGCATATTTCTTTTTTCTCTATAGTTTTAAATGTGTGGGAACATGTGATCAGGGTCCTTTTTATATTCAAAATGGGTCAGCTTCTGTCTAGAAAGTGTCTTATTGTCATGATGTCACCACATCTCAAGATTTGTGACCTTTTGCACCATATGGATTCATGGTAGCCCACATCCTAGTTTACAGGCCAGAGGGCTTTTGTGCCCCCGCTAGGGGGTATCAAAGGCTTTTGGACTGGAATTTCAAGTACTGATAGGTTTGGAAAAACAGAAAGTAATTTTTATATATCCCAAGGACCGCCAGATGTCGCAAAGGCATCATTGATGAAGCGGTTTTCATCCAAAATGTGGCACTTATATAAGGAATACTTGTATTGTGTTGGAGAGTTGCAGAGGCCATAACAGGTCAGTGAAATGTCCTTCAAATATCTGATTTTTACATTCAAGAACGGGCCAAGATGAAAAGATAACCACATATCTGACGTTGACGTTACCACCATTTAGACAACCGATTCAATTGCCTTAGTCAGTGGGATCAATCAGGCCTTTATTACTTTGAAAAACCACAGAAATGATATAGTTTCTCTTTTTCTTAAAAAATGATGGTTTGGAAGCACATCCTACCACCATTCTTTAGACACAGTAAATGCTGCGTAGAAGCACAGATAAACTTTTGTAATTTCCCCTACCCCCTAAGTTTAAAGCATTTTATGAGATGTATAAAATTATAATAATGAAAGAAATGGTGCTGAGTGAATTTCTGCTGAGCCAAACTGTAGGCATAAATTGGCAGTTTAACAAGTGAAACTTGGAAGCAAGCATTTGATGATTGATTTTTTATTGAGACAGAACAAGCATGAGAGTGGGTAAAGTGATTTTCCTTATTGAGAGAAAATATAGTGTTTTTCAACATGTCGCTAGTATGAATGGAAGCCTTGTCAAAAAAATGGAGCAACACATAAAATCTTTAAAAAGGAGAATTAACATAAGTATATCACTTATTTTATGGATCAAATTTTATACTTGTCAGTTTTATTCATAATGTCATAAAGTTTATATCATAAAGGTAGTATTATTACCTTTGTTAGGTCCTGAAAAAAAACCTCTGATATTAACTGCTTTGTAACTAGATTATAAAATATATTCAGTTGAAGAAATGTAGTAATGAAAATTAAGGCCAAAATATGTATTCATGTGTAGATCTGAGGCAACTCCCCAGTAATTTTAAGTACTTGAAATACATTATTCAACAAGTAACCTGCTGTATATTTTTGTGTAATGGGCTCTGCTTGAGAATACAAGAACTGTCAAGATAAAAATAAGAAACATGCATCATTCGAATTTAATTACAATTCATCAAAAAAATCCTCTACTGTGTGTATTAAAGGGAGATGTGTAAACTCATACAAATAATCATATGCCGAAGTTAATTGAGATTTTTCTGTTAGAATTTTGTGTATGGTTTTCTACTGCTTTACAGAATTTTTGCATATATGCATATATCAACACGTGTATCCACGGGCAGAATATTTGGTTTATATGTACTCCTACTGCACCTATTTTTATAGTCACATCCACGGGAAATTTTAAATGATGAATATGAATTTTTTTATGGAGGTTCTTTCCAAGTTTGTAAATATATATTTATTTCTCTCTGTGTTTTCTAGCCATCCATTTTGTAATTCTACTTTACCATGGATATATTATTCCTATTTGGAATGAAATGTATAACAATATAATGAGGACATGCTCATGCTGTTTTCCTGGACTTAATTAGTAGGCAGCCTATGAATCTGAGATTCCTATTACATTTGAGTATGTATATCCTGGGTCCATGTTCTATGTGAAAGATTATCTCTGTTTTATTCTAAGACTTTATGTATATTTAACCTTTAATTTGACTAGCAGGTTGTATGATTTACATAAAAAATAGATCAGCTTTGAATTCACTGAATGCTATTGGTATAACATAATCAATCATCTCTAAATGTTAATGGTGTTAAAGAGAAATGAGAGCATATGTCTTATATTTGTAATCCTGTAGATTTATGAAATTATTTAGGATGTCTAAGAGCATTAGATCATGGCATTTCTCTGCGGTTAGGGATTGAAATTTTTTGAATGGTGTGTATCATTCTAGTAAAGCTGGAAAAACAGCCAAATAAAGTGCATTTTTTTGAAACCATGAATTACCTAATAGGTACATTGATGACTAGACCATTTTTAAGAAGAAAAGTGTATGCAGACTACAGTACAGTGTTTAAAATGCTGTGACTTTGTCTCCTTCTCTTTTCCCTACCTTTTAATAAAATATGACTTTCATTGGTGTTATCCTAATTACATCATGCACATGATTCCTCAATGAAATAAAAAGTCAATATGTGAATGACAGTAGTAAGGGGAAAAATCGGATTTCAAATGGCAAAAAGCCTGCACTGGTAACAAAGACTGAATCAATCCCTGTATTGTATAGCAGCTTGATCATATCTTTAAAACCAATAGTAACAAAGAATATTTATTTGTTGCCATGCTATTTAGGATTTATTTTTAAACGCAAATCCCAATTATCAAGAAAATTGCATCCTCTTTATCTCACAGAAGAGCACACTGAATCATAGCATATTTGGTTATTGGGACTATAATATTGTTACCTTGCTTGAAACACATGGTCTCTCTTGATATACAAGGAAAACCTGAATCCATTTCAATAAATTAATAAGGATGAGAATCCCAATCCATCCTTCTTTTCAGAGGTTCGCATACATTGTAATGAAATGCATTAGGAGTTTTCTTCACTTGAAATCCAAATGAGACCCATTTTGGCTCACACCCTTGACAGTCTCTTTTATAAGCATTGCTGTCTCCTGTTCTTGTGTGGGCCTAGTAAAATGCTTCCTTTGTAAGATGCACAGAGACAATATAATGCCACGAAAGACGAAGGTGTCAAAACACAAAGTTAGAGGCAATCTAATCAATGCCTCCTGATTTAGCCTTTGAAGGCTCTCTTCATTAAAACTCTTTAATGGTGAGGCTTATCTTGAGGTAGAGCTGTTACTTAATATTTTTCAGTGTCATTCTTTGGACAGTCATTTGTACCTTTTAAATGTATTTTCGGTACTCATTGTTTAGTAAATTGGATGTCTTGTTAGCATGGTGGTGGTATGAATGACTTGCATCAAAATGATTGAAGGTAATAGTGTATAAATTCTTGGCAAATTTTTTTTCCGATCCCCTTATCCCATCTTTCCCTCCAACAAAAACTCTTAATTTATTTATTTATTTTTCTAAATATTAGGTGCAGGGTGTCATTAGATGCTTCCAAAATCAGACATTTAAACCTTTTTTCCATATCTAAGAATCTGATTGAAAATCTAAAAATAACTCAAAGCAATTATAATGATTTGAAAATCATTTCTTGCCTTTGCCATCCTTTTACTAAAAACACTTCTCAAATTAATTTTCTTTTTATCTAGATCTTTTGGGAAGAGCAGTGTGAATCTCCTAAAGTGATGGAAAAAAATCCTACAATGTACCCTTGAGTTTTTGTTTCTCAGTAAATGGAAGTTCTAAGAGACGGGAGAGGAAAGGTCTAACACCAAGCCAATTTCAAATAGGGTTGCAATCTTAGAAACTGTGTCTATTTAAGACATTCAAAAAAAGGTTTTTATTTTCTTAGTGTGAATGAAAGAGTAGAAAGTATAAAATGTTTTGAATCTTCAATTTGCTAGTCCCCTCCCCCAGTAATTTGTTCCAATTTAATGAATGAAAAACTCATAATTCTGATATTTTTCCTTTGTACATGGGCCAGATGGCATCACGATTTGAAAAAAATAGAGAGAGAATACATTGAGGAACATTTTGCTAATGACGTATGTGTGTCTCTATATTTAGATTCATATACTACACACACACAATGCATGCTGGAAAGCCATATACATGGATCCATAAATATACTTTAGATTATAACATTTCTGTTTGCTTACTCAAAAAATAAGTACTCTTTCCTGTAAAAAGATGTAGCAAATACATATGCTTTTGGGTGAAAGCCATTTAAAGAACCTGAGAAATCAGGAGCTTAATTTCTTTTAGCACGCTCAATTGTTAAAAAATTCACAAGATGTCCGTACTACCTTTTCTATTCCCATCTTTGATTATCAGTGACAATAAATCATTTACAAAACGTGCAAAACAGAAAGAGATAAACACCACAGAATTTATGCGCAGGGTATCTTGAAAATGGAAAAGAATTCAAGCAACTTTGACCTGATTTTTAAATGACTACTGCGGCAACTACAGCTGCTCTAGCTTCGTAATTATTTGTGATAGGTTGTTTTTGAGTCCCATATGTATAGGAGCTCCAGACCCAACTACCTCATTTGCTGGCACACAAACAGATCCTTCCAGGTGCTGAAAATTAAATTTTAATATATTATTTAAATATTAAGAGAATTACAGTTTCGGTAATTTTACTGCTACAGCTGGAATCCAGAGCATGCCTGTAGAATGCAGAGTGTTGGACAATCTAGCATATAGGAAGTTTATAGTCATTTCAAAAATTATTAGCTTATAGAAATAATGAATGATATCATTCCTTAGCAGTTAGATTATACGCAGGTAACCTTGATTTAGTTTCCAGTAATTTGAGTGTTCTTTAAATTATTCCAAACTTGTTTATTGGTCTTTTTAGGCTTTCTACTTAGAAAGGAGAACATATCAATCAATGACACAGAAATTTAAGATATGAAAAGGTGGATGGATAAAAAAGTGCCTAATATGGCTTACTACATATATATTAATGCTGAAAACATTTCTAAGCTCTAGGGGGAAATTTTTTTTTTTATTCTACTTCCCACTGAGCATGATCTCAAAGTTGTTGGATATCAGGGAAAAGGTCAACAAGATTCCAGTCTCTGAGATCTAAAGGCAGGGTTCATCATTAGTATGCTACTGGAAATTGTTGTGAGGCTTTTGACCTGTCTAAATTATTTAAAAACCAATTTAAAATAATATCTATGCATTGGAAGGATGCCCATCATTTGTTTGGAATTCAGAGTAGGAAATGAGGAATGTAATAATAAAATGTAATGGTTCAGTAATTTGTAACAATTTTCTATGATAAAATCTTGCTTTCCTAGGAATTATATACTTTAAATGTACTAATTAAAATGTATGTTCTGTTAAATGTAATTTTACAAACATACTTTTAAAGGATTGAAGACAACCAGAAGATATGTAATGTGTTAATCAACTATTTTCCATGAGCAGCATTTTTAGGATAAAGGGTGATTAGCTACCATCGACGTACAGTGTTAGGAAAGAATTTCCAATTATTGATAATCCTTTGCATATAAAAATTCTGTTTGGTTAACTGAAGTGCATTTTGCTGGCAGAATCATGAAGCAAAGTGTACATGGTACAACTCTATGGTGGTAAAATCATTATACAAAGAATAATCTTGCAAATTATACTCTGAAGTTGCACTCTCTGTAAAAGACAATTTTTGAGTCAATATGTGCAACCAATGTTTTTCCATCATAAAACAGAGCCAGAGTGCTTACATTCAGATAGCTCTTCCATGCTCTAGCTGTGTGACTGAGGAAGTCAACCTGTCAATGCCTTTGTCTTCTTATTTATAAAAGGGAGCTAATAATGGTCCCTCTTTGTAAACTTGGTGCAAGGATTATATGAGTTTATCAAATAAAGCACTTCAAACAGTACCTGGGTCAAAGTTAAGCACTCTATAAATACCAGCTATTTTGTTATTAGTATTCATATTATATTTTTAAAATTATTTTAATAGCCACTAACTTTTGAGTACACATATAAATCAATAAAATATTCACTTTTGAAACTCTTCATTGGTTCTAAAATCACATTTATTCAAATTGTTTCCTCCAAGATAGCCAATTACCTTGGAGGGTTTTAACCCTGTTAGTATAAACAAACTCCTTTTCCTTGGAATTTTTTTCTACGTTAGATCATCTAGTAGACCATTTATAGTTTGGTTCATAACTCCAGATATAGTGTGAAAAACTGTGACACAAACTGCCAAATAGTAAAGTATTTAACAAAAATCTCAGTGGAAGAGTTACAAATTACTTCTTAAATCTCACAACACTTCTTAAAAAATATGAGTAGCAAATTTATCAGCCTTTTCATTTTTCCCTCTCCTAGTGTGTAATTCTAGAATGCACTAACTTTAAAAAGTCTTAACTGCTCTTGAAAAATCCAGCTGGTATTGAAAATCATTATACGAAGAATAATCTTGCAAATTATATTCTGAGAGATGGATTACAGTCCATGTAACATTTTTTCTCTGTAAAAACGATTTTTGAGTCAATATGTGCAACCAATGTTTTTCCATCATAAAACAGGAAAGATTTGTATGTCAAAATGCATAGTTAACATATAATTGAGTTTCTAGTGTGGTTCAGGACTGTTTTAGGCTCTGGGGACAGAGTGGTGGCCAGTAGAAAGCAAGTTGGATAAAATCCCCACTTTCATAAAATCTCTCCAGTAAGAGAGTATACAAATAAACTGATAAATAATATAAAACATAATATTAGGCTGTGAAGTAAAGTAAAGGCTATGACATAAAGTGAAACCCACAGACTTTTGGAGATAGGTGACATTTTTAGGTAGAGCACTCAGAGAAACAATCTCTGAGAAGGTGATATTTGGTTGACCTGAGGGAGCAAAGCCGTGATAATGTCTGGAAACAAGTACATCAGACAGGAGGAATAGCACATGAAAAGACCCTGAGGTAGAAACAAGCTTGACATGGTACAGAAAGAATAAGAAGACCATTATGAGTGAGCTAAATGAGTGAGAGGAGAGAGGAAGAAAACAAGGTCAGAGGCGTGACCAGAGGCCAGATTGTATAGGGCCACTGTAAGACTTTGATTTCATGTGATAGCAAGTCTTTGGAAGGTATTGAGCTTGGAGGGATAGAATGTGATTTACACTTTGAAAACATTGTTCTGACTACTATGAGAAGAACAGATGCAAAGGGTTGAACAAATGGAAGTAAAGAGAACAGTTAGGAAGCTGCAATAATAGTTCTAGCTGAAATCAGGTTAACGGAGGAAGTTAGAAATGGTTGGACTTTGGCATCTATTTTAAAGATACTCAGTTGAACTATGTGAAAAACAGAACTTGAAAGATTACTGATGGGTGGCCTGGGAGAGAAAAGATCAAGGATGTCTCCTAAGCTATGGGCCTGAGCAACTGTGTGAATGAGGGTGTGATTTATTGAGATTTGGAAACCTGGGATAGGATTGAGTTTTGGGGCAGAGATCAAGAATCTATGGGACTCAGAAGAAAGATTGGGGTTGGCATTGTTGTGGTAGTCAGTAGCATACAGGTGGTATTTATTATAAGCCACAAAGGAACTGGTTAGGGCCACCTTAGATTGAGATCTGAGGCCCAGGGCACTCTTACATTTAGAACTTGGAAGGAGGAAGAGGATCCAGAAAAGGAGGCTCAGAAAGAGTAGTTAGTGGAGTAGAAGGAAAAATAGGAGAATGTGGTATCCTGAGAGCCGAGTTATGGAAAGGTGTCGAGAGGGAGAGAGTGATCATTGCTGCCCTCTGCCTCCCCTGAGTCCTCTTCACTTTTGTACCTTAGATCGCAAGTATTTATAAACAGCCCCAGGCTTCGGGTGTCTCTTTCCTTTTCAGTCACCGCCCCTGGACTTATTTCCTCTTCCTCATCAGTGTGAACCTGATACTATCACCTACAGAAACAGACCTTCCTTACGCCCTGATTTTTCATACCGCATCTCGCTTTGCCCTAGAGTCAATTCAGGGATCGCCTAGGACAAGGTTTGTAGGGACCAGAAAGAAGTGTTATTAGGAAGAAAACATCCTTCTAAAGCCCCTACTCCTTTTCCACCTTCCACTGCAGCCACAGTGCCAGCATTCCTCCTGCTCCTGGCCTAATCCCTCACCCTCTTCCAGCAAATCCTATCCTGCTTCGTTCTTCTAGTTAATGTTATTTTGATTAGTAATTATTTCCCTCTAATTATTTTCCAGAAAATAGCATATATAGTCTCTGCTTTCATTCTTTATCCCAGTTCTTGATCTTCTGTGTCTGTGTTTTCCTCTGAAAGGAAATAAATTTGCATCTGTTCTCTATACTCTCAGAGGTCTGGCCCTGGTCCCACCTGCCCTTTCCAGCTCTCCAGTAATCAGAGGAAAAGCACGGGGTCACCACATTGCTTTTAGCCAGGACAGATGTTGTATATTTTCTATAGAAATTCTTGTCTGTGAATGGTTGCTAATCTCTATGGAAAATTATGGGTTAATGAACTTTTTGCTGGGGTGGCCTGGAACACACCACGTCATTTTAATGTTGCTTCTATGAGAAGAAACTATATTCCAAATTCTTAATAAGCAATTTTCTAGTAAACTTTCTGAATATAATCCATTTACAATTTAGAACTGCCCTAAATAGATAGATACATATAATCTATCATGTATATGTAGTTAGAGCTATAGATGTTCATATATGCTCTATAACAGACATAATTACTAATGATGAATCTGTATTTAAATTTTCTGAAATATTGAAACTATTAATTTTATATCCAAATAACTTCTCCTATACTCTCTTAATTTTATTTAATTATAACATGCTGAATCATGGAATGTTTATTTTTGCTTTTGACTGTTCTTGCTCTAATCACTCATATTTTATATTATTTAATGAATTCAAGTGCATATATCATTGCAAAAAACGGTATATAGGACTGAGACATTTTTAAAGTTAAATATTTTACAAAAACAAATTTTTCATTGTTTTTTAAAGTTCATTTCACTTTTAAAGTGATAGAAGATGGTTTTGCAAATTAATGCTTTATATTTTAACATGATTCATTATAAAACTAAATTAGTTATCCATGATTGGCAGGTATAAACTTGAAGATTTTATAGAGAAATTGTAACTTACATGGCAAAACTGATATGCTTGATTCTAATTTTGAAATATAGAGTGTACAAGGTTCAAATACAATCTATGTACCTTTTAAGGAGCACACTCGTATTTATCTCATTTTCACCGCACAACAACTCTAGGAGGAAGGCTGATGTTATGGTCCCTACTTTATGCATAAAGATGCTACCGCTCAGGGAGGTCACATAAGGTCTGGTGCCACCGAGACATGCCCAGCCCTGTCGTTCTGATTCCGAATCCAAGTCTCTTTTCACTGCGCCATGCTGCCTTCTGTCTTTGAAAGTATATTGTCCTTCAGTTATATGCCTGGAGTTGTGGAATGCAGGCTAGGTTTCTGTACCAACATGTTTAGTTTCCATTTGTCCTGCTGGCTGCCCATGGAACCGACTTCAGTGGTGGGCACGCTGTCAGTGAGCACTCTGTATGCGGGGTGCAGCTGTGCAGTGCCCAGCAGGAGCAGAAACCAGCATCGTGAGGCAGGGCCTTCCTTCTACAACCCCCCATGAGCTGGTACTCCGGCAAGGAGTGTGAACTCCACTCTTGACTCTGCAGTCACATCATGGAAGTGGGTCCGACCAGAAGCAAGGCCATGGAGGGGGGTGACTTCCAGGTTCTCAGGGCATCCCCGCAGTGGCTGAACAGGGACCAAGGGAACCGAGTGCTTACCAGTCACTTCTGCAGTGCCCCAGGTGGTGACTGTTGAGGATTGAGAGGTAAAACAGTGTTATTTCTCGCGTCCCACTGTATATTGAGGCACAGGAAAAAGAAACAGAAACACTTTCCTGTTCTCTTTTGCTTCTTCCTTACACCACTTTTCATCAAGGGTCATAGGGAAGAAAGTAAAGGAAACTCAGTACATTCAAAAATGGCTTTTATTAGAGTTGTGACAGAACAGATACTCAGTTGTTGGGTTTTAGGTGGTAGAGTGAAGGGACACTTTCACTATATTTTTTGACTTTTGTGCAGTAAGTATGGATTATCTTTCTAATTATTAAAAAAAAAGATAGAATAAACTTTAAAAAATTGCTTTTAATCACTTTGAGAGTGCAAAGAAAACCTACTACCCCACCTCAGTGAAACAACTAAAGCCTCATTGAAGGAAGATACGAAGTGCGCTGTGCGACCCAGCCAGGGGTGGAGAGGCGTGTGCTGGACAGCCCAGCTGGGCGCCCACCTGCCAGGGGAGCCTGGGGGGTCCGCGCTGTCGCTGTGAACGCTGAAGGACTTTGGGATTTATTGCCTCTACCATGGATTTTTTTGTGAAGTAGATTAGAAATTTGCATTAAGGAAGAAATGCTCACTTACCAGTAAAAGTAGACATTCCTTGCTAGACTCCTTCAGTGTTTTACATAGCAGTTTTTCTGTTGGTTGGTTGGGTTGGTATTTTAGGAAATATTGGACTTAAGTTTTCCAGGAAAAAGTAATACTTCAGGTGATTTTCATAAAACCTAGAATAAAGCTTCTGATCATCATATCGTATTTAGACCATAGGAATATAATTTTATTATAAATAATAAAATTGTAGACTGTAGTAGCTGCTAATACTTTAGGTTTAGTTTTTTTTTTTTCCTTCCATCTTTTGCTTTAAACATGAAGCTTTTTTTAAGGGTACATATGTAAAAGCCCTGTTTGGCATGAGGAGGCTCAAGTACTATGGACACCCATTTCTATTAGGATTTAATTTAACCTCTTTGTTCATTATGTTGTGTTCAAAGCTTGAGTAAGATCAATTTTCCTCAAACAAACCCAAAGCATACATGTGATTTGCTTGAGGTTATCTTATCGACTGTCTTAATTCAGACTTAAATAAAGTAGCACCTTTGCCAGCCTGTGTTTATAAAAAAATTAAGTTCTGCATTTTGACAATTAAAACACAGTCATAACAGACACCAAAGACTCGAACAATACGAAAAAAATAAAGTTTAAGAAACAGAGATATTTGTATTTAATAACTCTCTTTATACTTTGATTACACCTTACATTATACCCTTGAAATTGTCCAGCTGTACAGTGATTTCCATTGTTCTCATAGCTCCACATGGTATGATTGGGGGAAGCAATAATTAATATAACTGGAAGTGTATATTTATTCATAATTATGGGAATAAATGAAAATTTAAAAATAACTACAAATTATGTCATATACTGAAGTATCTATTTCTATTTTTTTCTTTGTGTTCCAGATAACATAGTATGAATTTGAAAGCTCCACCATTATAAGGTGATAGTGGTCTATAAAACTTATGTTCACCATTCATCCTTTCTTTTCACGTCAGTAATTAAAAATGGCTATGGGCATTTTTTATCCACTGAGAATTTACCAACTGCTATAGCTTTCAACATTTACGGAAAGATTTCTACACCTGCTTTTTTTTCTTTTAATGAAATAAACTAAATATCAGAGCAGCTTGAAGTCCTTTCTTTAAGCGAAAAAAAAATTAAGTTTACCTATAGGCCTCAGTTTTCAGCAGATAGAAAGCGCTATCATTAACCTACTATCCGTTTTCATTTGAAATCCTAAGAACAAAAGTCATTAATAAGTCCTTTGTCATGGATTTTTAAAAAGAAGACGCCTTTTTAGTATTTGTATGTCATCATGCCAGGCCTGGAAAATTAGGCTAATTTATTATTTAAAACACTGGTGGGATTCCTAATTGCATTCATCATTAGATATGACACATTTAGAACTGAGAACCATATCCAGTGAGAATTTTCCAGTTTGAATTTTGAAATAAAAATATTTTTCAAGAGATCCCTAGCTATTGCCTGTTACCATGGCAACAGGCCTATTTGTCTGAGAGCTCTGTCCGCTGCCAATGAGAGAGAGAGCAACATCAACTAAACATACGAATACATCAAAGACAAATTCATATGCTCAATCTGATCAGCTCAATTAATGTAAGAACAGAAGCTGAAGGGGGTTAAAAGAGGGCACCCATTCAGGATAGATGAAGCCCCTTTTAGCAGAATATACAGGCCGGTCTTTTGGGGGAGGAATTTAGCACACTGTCAAAAACATTATCAGAAAAAGAAAGTACGAGGCCTCCTACACCTAACAGATATGAAGCTGTCAGACAAAGAATAGCACTATTCATTAAATGACACTTATTTTCTCCCACTTTACAAGAATACAGTGAACAAAACAAGCAGGGGAGCAGCTGAGAAAGACACTTTTTTCTTTTGCTAGTGATGACAGACATGCAGCAATTATGGTGATAACTAAGGAATACTAAACAAGAAGCCAGCCTCCATTCTGTTTATCACCTTAAATTTTATGTTACTAAATTTGCATGCAACTCTGGTTTTGTTTTATTATTTATGTCTGGGAAAAATTAGATGCCTTTGTTTTTAGCGCTGGTGCTTTGAGTTTGGGGAGGCGTACCTCAGAACTCCATGAGTTCTCTCACTTTTCTTGTCAAATGGCCATATCAGGTTGAAATGCTTTTGGAGTAAGACATTTCCAAAGCAAAGCAAGACTGTTATCAATGTGAGTTGTATGGGGGCTGTATATAGTGTAAGAGGAGATAATGTGTATTACTTCTGCTCATTGTTTAAAACAGGTAGAGCAAAAAAGTTGTATTAATTACTACGTTTGCTTTCATGCTTCATTTTACCTGGTGAAATTTGTTATGGGTGTATGTATAGTTGTGTTTAATGGATCCCCCCCCCCTTTTTTTTTCCTCCTTCAAAAGAAGTTGTAGGTGGTAGGTAGTAGAAACTGGTTAATAGGGTTTGTAGCAGAAGCAAGCAAGTAAGAGTTCCCGTGAGATTGCTGCCTTTTAAGAATCTCAGGCTTAAACCGTGATGATCTGATTTAAGGCCCATTATCAATAGTCTGCTACTTATATCTGCATGATTGTGGGCTGATTGATACTGACTTGGCGGCCATGTGCTCCATAATGCACTGTCAGGAAATGCTGACAGATGCAATGAAAGAACAATAAATGTGGGGCAGCTGTAATGTAAAGGTCCAGCTAGGCTGTATGAAAACTGATAGCTAGGATATTGGCTCCTATGTTACCATATATACCAGTCCCTTTGAGAATTGAGCTGGTGAGTGAATTAAAATGGTCTCCTGACACCCAGAAGGGGGTGGGGGAAGATCTTCATTTAAGGGACTTGGCGACTTTGCCAAAATATTGCTTTATAAGAACAGAGCCAAGATTTCTTTTTTAATTTCTTACTCGAAAATCTAGGCACGTCTGCAACATCTGAGAAACTCTCTCTTAAAGATCAATATGCAAAAAGACCTCTGTATCTACTTTTTATGATACTTAATCCATTTGTATAAAATTACAAAAAGATATTTTTATGTTAGAATTCTTGCTTTAAATGGATGGTATTTGATGCTATGTTTAAAAATTCTTGATCTTCAACTTGGTACGGGAATATAACTGGCATTTTGCCAGTGAAGGCTTTCAATAAATAAGATGAGAAGGCAATTTATTAATATTATGCAGTAAAAGTTATTTTCATCTCCATAGTCTTAAAATACAGTTAAAGATTGAACTATAATTTAATAATTTACTATGAGTTTTTTTCTTGCTTGCATAATTTTTTTGCAGATCTTAAGCATCACTTAATAACTTAGTATTTAAAGACATAATCAACTTTCCAAGATTGATATCTCAAATAAAGTATAATCCTAATCAAATCATTTGTTCCAAAGGTGAGATCATTATTTATTTAAAAAAATCATCATTTATTATATCTTTCAAAACAAACATAGAATCTGATACTTGACCTCAATTTTTCTTCCTTTGGATTAGAGAACATAAAATGTAACAAGTACTGTACTTACATATTTTCTGTCCTGCACTTCTTGTGATATCCGCATGTATCGGTGTGAATTAAGGTCAGTGCTGCGTTGATAATTTTGATTCGTTTCCTTCAAGAAGGAATGGAAATGATATCTTCTTTATTCACAAAGTTATCTGAAATATTCCGGGGGGACCCTGGGGAATCTAATTTGACTTAAGAGGAGTTTGTGGAAATCGTTTGGTCAGGTAAATTTAATTTAATTAGTGCCACTTTTAAGGTATTAATTTGCCACATTTAAAGTGGTATTCAAGAACACATTTTTAGAATGAAAAAAATTATTATAGAGGTATTTGAAAGATACTATCTTCTGAGAGTACTCAAAGACTATTCTAAGTGGATCCTTGACAAAACATGCCTATGACTGTAATTGTGTAAATTCAAGAGAATGACTTTTTGTACCATATTATTGACATAATAGATTGAGTCATCATTACCGTCTGATATGCAAAGAACTCTTCTGTGGATCCTCTTTAGCACGCAAAATATTGACACAATAGATGATAATGGCTCCTTTGGAGCCATTAGGGTCCATCATGTCAGGGCCTGATCAGGCATTTCTTAGCAGGTAGCATACAGACTCTTGACGTGATGCATCATAACAAGTCCAAAGGAATAATTATCGTTTCTTAGATTATACCTTACTTGGGAATTTCATAGTTTATAATTTATTAAAATTAGTGTATATGATCACCAATGTGTATTTTAAATAATTAATTATAGTCTATTAGTAATAAACATTTTACATGCACACGCTACGTGTAGTGTAAATTGCATAAGCAAGCATGATCGTGTGCAGCTATTTACACTTTTCCCTGTCTAGGAACTTAAGAAGTCCAGGCTGATTGTTAATAAATATTCATAAAAAGCTATTCATTCTCAGCCTTGTACCTTTTATGCCAAGAGTCAGCCTGGAGCAAATTTTTAACGTCCGCAGCGTAGACTTTTGAAAGTAGACATGCCTAATGGAAAGAGTGACAGTGCCTGAGTGACAGTGACTCTGACAGGCTGGAACTCTGGTGGGCACCCATATAATTAGATCTTTTGTGTGGTCTGGTTAGCTTAGGCAGAACTTGATGTTTTACTAACACCATTCTTTGAAAAGAAACCTCACCCCCCCATCCCCACCCAAAGTGTATGTTGTTTACCAAGTAAGAAATGAAAATAAAATGTGCAATGAAAAGTTCCCTGGTAGGTTTGTATTATCTGCAGTGTAAAAGATGGAGTGTGTGACGTTGGATTGGTTTGTAAGGAAAGCATCATGCTTTTTCTTTTCATGTGAATAGTTTTTATTGTATTGAGATTAGAGACAAATAGAAATTATATTATACAATGTGGCAAGCCATTAGCTTTTCATAAAAAGAAATTTTATCTACAGTGAAAAGCTTTTGATCTTAGAGACTTTCTAAAAAGCTTTTCAGGTTCATTTTTTGGCGGTGTTAGTTTGTTATTTGGTGTAAGTGTCAGTATCAGTGTATGAAATTATGTCAGGTAGTTTCACTATTTGCATCGCAGTGCGTTACTTTAAAAATATGTCCCTTTTGAGTATTCATTTCAAAGTATGTAAATTCATCTTATTCCTCAAAGCTTTAAGGAATATAAGCCCTAATCAGATCACATATAAGAAAAATAGTTGTATAACTTTTATTAGTCACAAATTGTTTTCCCGTGCTTTAGAGTTCTTTGTGTTTTAGGTTCCAAGCAACACCCTAAACTTCAAAAAAATGAAACAAAGCAATTGCTTTGAACTTACAAACTCGTTTTGACACGGAAATTTCCCTTTCCCCTTACCTTTAGCACTCTTAGATAAGTGGAGTAGACCAATGCATGGTTTCTGTTAGAGACAAAATGTAATGGCATAAACCTACTGCACACTGGAGGTCACCCTTGCTATTTACAAATTTTGTACAATTTTACAAACAAAAGTAGACCCTGCATCCTTTTAATATGCACTACAGTTTGCATGATATTTTGATATAAATACATGGTAGTTATATGTCTTCCATGTATAGTTAGTCATATTAAGTGCAATTAAGGAACCCATTATAAAAATCTTATGGTTGTCTGGTTTTTCTGATGAAATAAGCAAATGACAAGAAGCTTTTCAAAATGAACCTTGAAGTTTTCATTATATGTTATATATAATGGATTTGAAAAATCCTCCTAAATCATTATGATTCCAGTGTAGAGTTCATATCCATTCCAAATTCTATAATTTGTCAGCTTTTTTCCCCTTTTTTGCCATATCAGCTATGGAGATAACTTCACCTTAGTTAATACCTATGGCTTCTTGTAGGTAAAAATTACTTCTGTAGTTTTATTATCACATAATTTATTGTGGCATGCTAAATAGCAGATCTTTGTTCTACTGTTTTTCCATCATGTTATTTGGTGTTTTATGTCTATTCAAAATAAAAAAGAACGTAAGACTTATCTGATTTTACTATGAATAAAATTTTATTGTTTTTAAAATCTACTTATAATCAAGGGCATGTATATAAAATTGAAGTTATTAAATTGATTACCAAGAAAACAGAATTTTGCAAATATCTCAATGAGAAAACGTAAAACTGAAGGGGGTAAAAAAGAAAAAACATTTAGCCTACATCTTGAAGCCAATCAAATAAGGAGCTAAGATAGATTGGGAAGTGTCTGATTTCATTTCATTAGGAAGAACAACTGTAGAACATTTATCTGGGAATTGCAGCAGTAAAATGTGAAGTTTCAGGTATATGCCTCATCTCCAACAGGAAAGAGAGTTACTAGAGATACAGAGGAAAAAAATACATTTCATCTGTTTTCCCTAAGATGGAATAGAAACACTAAGAATTTTTCTGGATGCATATTAATTGAGTATACATAGTCAATTTTTTCTCACAATTACTTTTAATCGTTCATTAAAAAAGATTAAAATCATTAAACAGGTTCTTTATAAAAAAGTAAAAAGAATTATTAAATATATCCAGGTTCATAAATTTTTAACATAAACTGTCAATTATCTGGCACGAAGCTCAAAGGTCGGAAGTGAGCTAAAATATGGGAAGAGAGCTTTAATAGATTCATACACGGTAGCAAGCTCAAGAAAGCAGAGGGCACAGCATCTTGCTCCTTAGTCACATGGGAGCCTAAAGATGTCCAGGGACATTTCCCCATTAACAGAACAACTCAACCCACCAACTGAGGCTCCGACTACTCTCCTTGCCTCTCTGTTAAGAGTCCATTGGAGGAAATCGATGAGTCATACCTTGGGTTCCAGATGGTTGAATTTTTTTATTTTTACAAAGAAAGGCACTTGCACAGCATCTCCTTTTCTCACCTTTCTGAGCCTTTGCTGGTGTTAAATCCTATGCCTGGATCCCCCTCACCTCTCAGTCTAGTCAAATTCTATCCATTGTTGAAGGTTCAAAGCTAAAGTTTCTCCATGAAGCTTTTCTCGAGCACTCTTGCATGCATGGGTTTCTCGCTTTCCTGAACATTATAGCTCTGAGTGTATCAGTCATTCTGGAATTTAATGTGCACATCTTGGGTTTTTATTTAACCCAAAACTTGGTTTGTCCGGCTGAATGAGTTTGTACATCTATTTGCAGTACTGTCGCTGCCGGCCCATACTCCTCACTCACGTGAACAGACCAGACCGCTGGATGCTAAACTGCTGGAAGCAATCTCTCCCACCTCTGAACTCTCGGAGCACCTCCTTTGTACCACTTCTGTGACCCTTGTCACCTCCTACTTTGTATTATAGTTATTTGAGAATGTGTTTCATCTCCTCAGCTAGAATATAAATTCCTTGCGAGCAGAATTCTGTCTTATGCATATTTATATCCCACCCTGTCATCTCCACAACAACTACACTTAGCACTGAGTTTTCAATTAAAGTTTTCAGCAACTTACCTGGCATTTTGTGGCGTATCTTGGTACTGAGCACTATGCTAGTTGCCGAGGAAGGTACAACCCGAGAATCATTGTCTCTGTCACATGGGAGCTTACCGTGCAGTGGGGGAGAGAGATCCGAGTGGGAATTACAAGAACATGACCAGAGTGGCGTGAATGAAGGTAGCACTCAGTTGTGGCTGAGGATGGGAGTACCAGTTTCAAGCTTCCAGTTGAAAATTTGGTAATGTGCTGTATGTTGCTTTTAAATCTAATTTCACTGGGCTGGTCTGTGGCAAAGAGTTCTCCTGGTCTGATGGTAGGAGAGCAGCCTGAAGGGAAATGGTTTTCATTCAATTCCTCCCGGCTAAGAGGAGCAGTGACTGGAAGACCTCTTAAGCTGGAGCAGCAGAATCCACGTCAGCCCAAATGGAAGGAGACACTTTGTACAAACCCAACTGTCACGCAAATTCCTCAAATGAGTGAATGAATGAATGCAGATACTCACCCTGATATTTATTGACTGAACAAATCAAATAATGAGCAAATAAAAAATCCCACCTGAAAACACAGCATTCTTTACATTCAACAGGGCTCTTTGTGCTTCACATGTAGAAAACCTTATTTCTAGAGACCCTTTAATTTATGTTTACATTTCCCTGCATGAATAGATGTACCAGATATGATAATTTTAATAATATCTATTTATTAAATAATGTATTTTATATTATTTAATTATATTAAATTAATATTTAATATAAGTTATTACATATTATAATAAATTCTATTTCCTTCTGGAATTCTACTGTCTTCCCTTCACTTTCAGCCCAGTCTGCTTGATCTTTTAAACCCATATTAGATTCAAAGCTTCCTGAGAGAAGAGGCTGCATCTAATCATTCTCTCTACCTCCAAGTGCTTAAATTCTAGTTTAAGTTTGTTTTTGATTAGAAAAGAATTTCTGACTGTGCTAGATGCAAAACACTGTGTTGGGTTCTGAGGAGTCATGATATGACCTCCCAGAAGTGCCAGAGGCCAGAATGTCTTGCCCTTAGCAGACATATTCGATAAATATTTGTTGAATTTAATTTTATTTTCCTATGAGCAACACTTGAATTTGTCTGTGTTACAGCGATGCTGAAAGATTTAGTATAGAAAAAAACCTTTAAAATCTTCATTCACTCTACCCCCAATGATTAAATCCCTGCTTATCTGTAGTATAAAAGACCCGTGTTTTTGATCCTGTAGCTGTTTTAGTCTACACACAGTAAGCAATTTTATTCTTACTAAGGAAGTGACTCTGTAATACCAATCAATATGTATTTCCAGAAAGCATGATTTCCAAAAAGCACTGTGGAAAATAAAAACGGTGGAGGTGGGGGAGAGGAATAACCCTGCTTTCAATACACCATCTTTGATGAAAAAAAAAATGTTAAGGAAAAGAAAACATGATATGCTGCTTATTAAGTGCCAAATGGCAGAGGATTCCGTGAGAGTCCAGAGAAAGGCAACCTCTCTTCTTGGGCTGAAATACTTATATTTAATTCCTGAAAGAAGTGCAACTTGAGCTAGAATTTAGAGGTTGAGACCTGGTTCAGGTTTAGGTGAAGGTTTACAGGGATGGTCACTAGCATAAAGTAAGTGATGTTAGTGAAAATCCAAAGGCTGAAAAGGAAATGGCATTTTGGGATACCATGAGCTGACTATTTGGTTGGAGTAGAGGAAACAAGACTGGAATGATAGGTTGGAACCAGTCATGGAGAGCCTTCTGTTCCACAGGAAGAAATGTGTCCTTGATTCCTTAGATTTGGGGGCACAGAAATTTTTGAAATCTTGACTCATAAAATCATAAGAATTGAAGAAGCATCATGTAGAGGATGAGCAGAGCTTAGTAGGGGAACCATGACCAGGAGCCAAGACTAAAGTCAGGAGAACAATGAGAAAAACAGTTGCAATCCCATCAGGCACAAAGAAGAACTCAGGTGGTCAAAAATATATACAGTCATGTCAGAAATATATATATATAATATACATTTTAATAAACAAATGTATCTGAAAAAATATATACAGAGTTTTAAATGGAGTATTTTAATATTTTTCTTCCCTCCTAACCCATAGCCCCCCACACCTATTTTGTGAGAAGAAAGAAGAGTTTGCTTAAATTCAGTGGTAAATAAGGGGATGTAGACTATTTGGAGGTTTTAGAATATCCATCTGAGTTGATGGGAGTAACAAGGTATCATATTAAATTTATTATCACTGTCTTGAGAGAATAGATAGCAAGTGTTAGTATTAGTCAGAATCACCTATAGATGTAGGTACAGATACACAAACCCAAGCCCTACTCATGAGCGTAATGCCTGGGAATGAGGTCCAGACATCTCTATTTGTAACCAGCCCTATAGGTGATTTGGATGCATACTAAAATTTGAAAACCATGATCAAGACCATGATGTGTTCTTTCCATTGTACCTTCCTCACTTATCATATTTAAGGCAAATAATCACATGAACAAATTATAGAAAGGAATGATGGCTAAAAGATTTTCACATAAAGATCGCCATCAATATTGTTAAGTCATCTTTGATAATATCCTTTGCTATTGCTGTATTTTCTCAAAATGATCCAGCAAAGATTACTGAGGAGGAAATAACTCATCTAAGTAACTTTATTACCAAGTTTAAGCTAAGATTTAGTGACTATAATGATCAAATTTAATACTAAACCTACCTACATGATCAGGATTCCTGATATCCTATGAAAAATATTTTGTATTCATCAAAATATAGCAATAGGAAGTTTCCTTTAGTGAAGAAAATATGGATGTTATCTCCATAAATTTCTACTGCAGTACTGGAATTTTCTAGCTAGTTTATTACATTAAATTATTTTTGTCAGTTTTTAAATAGGAGCTGTGCCAGTTTGAAACAATTATGTACCCTAGAAGAGCCATGTTTTAATCCTGATCCATCTGTGGAGACAGCCATTTCTTTTAATCCCTATTCAGTACTGTAGGTTGGAAGGTTGATTAGATTATCTCCAAAGAGATGTGACCCGCCCAGTCGTGGGTATAACCTTTGATTAGAGGGCAATGTGACTCCACCCATTCCAGGTGGGTCTTGATTCGTTTACTGGAATCCTTTAAAAGAGGAAACATTTTGAAAAAAGCTTCAGAGTCAGGAGCGCCACAGAGCCCATGTAGTCAGAGACCTTTGGAGATGAAGGAGGAAAGCGCCCCTTGGGGAGCTGCATGAATCAAAAAGCTTGGAGAGACAGGTAGCAGACGTTGCCGTGTTCCCCATGTGCCTTTCCAGTTGAGAGAAGCTCTGAACATCATTGGTCTTTCTTGAGTGAAGGTAACCTTTTATTGGTACCTTAATTTGGACATTTTTATAGACTTGCTTTAATTTGGACATGTTCATGGTCTTAGAATTGTAACCTTGCAATTTAATAAAGTCCCTTTTTAAAAAGCCGTTCCGTTTCTGGTATATTGCATTCAGGCAGGTTGCAAACTAAAACAAGGGCATATAAAAATTAAACAAACTATTTTCCAATATATTTATTACCTTCTGAGTTTAAAATTTTATAGTTATAATAGTATACCTTTGGTTTGACAACTTTAAAAGGTATTAAAATGCAAATGTACTCTTGATTTGGGGGATTAGTGATATAATTAATTTTCTAGGAAGTAAGCTCTTAAATTGGATCACATATTTCCCCTTTTTTATCTTTACTTGTCAGAAGATATATGTAAAGCCTAATCATATGCTAATGTATAAGTAGTATATACATTATTTCAATTTTTGCTTTATTCATTATTTTAAGCTCTCCCTTTAGGGACATTTTTGGGAGGTGGGAGGACTTTTTAAATGTTAAGATCTCTGTGCCATTGAAGGGGTGGGGGGATAATTCATAGAGATATAGGAATATATGCTTAGGCTAAGCAGGTTTAAATGTACTGTAATAATTTACATTATGACAAGTTATTGATCACTTATTAAAATTAAAACTGATTATAACTTAAATTTTAGCTCTGATGCTGATACCATCAGAATCTCTTGATATCTTTGAATTCTTCTATTTTGTAGCTTTTACATACACAAATAAGCTACTGAGTCTCTCCTTTGATAGTCATGAAAACAAATTTTAATTGAGTTTGGCATGTTAAAACCCTTTCTGGGTTTGATGTACCATGCCACATTCTCAATGAATAAAAAACTGCCTCCTTGTATATTTACTACACATTCTCAGTTAGTGAGATTTGGTGACATAAGCCTTATTATTTTTTACACCTGCACTTTGATATTACAGTGGCTCATTGTCAATCAACACAATGTATCAAAAGTGGCACAGCTAATGAGCACACTGTTGCCTTTAGTTCATTTTACATCAGGAGACCCTACTGGGGAATAGGCTGTAAAAACTGGGGGAGGGGTTCTGACATTTTGTAAATGTCATATGTCAATCCAACATTGTGGTGCCTGTGAAACACTGCATTCTGATGGTATCATAGGATAGGCCTTTCTCACTATCAGGCAATGCGATTTTTTTTTTATTATAACCCTAAGGAAAGGTGTGTGTGTGTGTGTGTGTGTGTGCTGTGTGAAAGTAAGACAGAGAGAGATTTATTTTATAAAGTAACTGTAAGCCTTTCTTTCAGCTTGTGTACATGAATCAGGAAAGTTTGGTTACTTTATTAATATAAATGAGTAAAGGCAAAATTTTGGTGAGAAAATTTAAAAAATGACATGAAAACTTTAAGTCTGCTGTTCTACTGTTCAACACAAGGAGTAGTTTGAAATGAGAATGATGGTAATTGTGATGTTTTCTGGTTCTATAAATTTAAATTGGGGGTTATATTGGAGGAATAAGAAGTCAAGGCCTATGATTCAGGCTTAACCTTATTTTTAAGACATGTTTATGAAACTTGATGGTGTGAGGTGTTAACATGAAAGGTAATTTAGGTCAGTTATTCCACAGTACCAGAGGGTTTGGAATTTGTGAATAAAGGAAATTACCTTACTAAATACTGAAGAATAAATGTATTTTCATTTTTATTTCTTTAAAGCTTTTATGGACCATCCACTGTCTTGTGATACCTATAAAATTATGAACACAGAATATGATAGTAAAGGATGGAGAGGAATATTTTCAGATCTGAAATGTTTATATTTTTAAATTGATCAACTTAACAGTAAAATATGTTAAAACTGAACTTTTTTTTCTTTCAGAGCAGTTATGTATTTGTGTATGTTTACTGTCTTCAGAAAGGTCCTTAAATGGTTCCCTTTGAGCTTTATTCTGGCCAACCAGAAGCAAAAAGGGAAATTATTTATATAAAGATTAAGGCTCTATGGTGTAGTTTATGTAACTAGTAAGTAGCAGAACCTCTCTCGTAACTTTTATCATTTCTAACCAAATACTTTTTCCACTGCACCCCATAAATACATTCAGAAGAGTTATGGATTTTTGTATAAAGTTAGCAATTTGTAACTTGAAACGAAAGTTCAGTTTATTAAGTGTCTTCCAGGCCTAACAGATGTGCATAGACCGAAAAAATGGGTTCTGTTTTCTAGGCATGATCTAATTTTGATTGCAATATTCAATGGTTATCATTCCAAGAATGTGGGGAGAAATGAATTCCTTTCTAAAATCATGATGATGTTAGGGTGCAACTTGTATAATGAGCCTCTTTGTGGCCAGGACTCCCATGGGCGGTGCCACATCTTGGAAGCGCCTCTCCCATTTTACCAAAGACAAGTTAGGTAGGAGTGTAGGGGAGCCTCACCGTGGGCAAATTACTACAGCTTTTCCCTCTTCCTCCTAGGAATACTAATAGTTTTAGTAGCTACATTAGAATTGTGCAAGATAATGAAACCTAAGGTCAAGGGCAATGGAAATGAGTTGTAGTAGTAGTGACTCCTTTAACCAGCCAAGTGGAATTTGAATATTCTACCCTACAGGACCACAGCTCTTCTTTATAATTAAACAAATGCATATGTTCAATTTTTAATATTCCTCACTCTAAGATTTACACTTGACCTTTTTAAAACACCATTTTGGATGTAACTCTAAAATCATATTTACTAATAAATACTGATATTAAAGCTAGAAATTGTCCAAAATTTGTCAATTGAGGGTTGCTTCTTTTATATTTCAGTTGAAAATCATCTCTCATATATAATCTTATTGTATGACTAAACGTTTTCTTTTTTGTTTTAGTGATACTTGGGTTTAAGATTCCTAATTTCATATTTTAAATTTAGTCTTACACATTAGTTTTAAGATATCATTGGAAAGGTTTTCAGATATATGGTAACTTGAAAAGATTTAGAAAATGCATGTTTTAAGCTCAAAATGATACATCTGTAAAACCTAAATAGAAACTAAAAGCACCTAGAGATTTTGTGTTGTAAAATTTGAGCATCAATTGTTTTTCTTCTTTTTCGTTATCAACTTGTCTCCCTGGCAAATACATATCTATGTAACTGTGTTAGTTGAATTTATGAGCAATTCTAACTTTGTCTACCATTGAAACTCTTCATGTGAGTGTCTTTTCAAAAGTTAAGGATAATATTAGTTTTACTTTTAAATGTGTTTCTTACCTGACCCCAGAACTTGTTGCTATTCCATCATCTGAAAATAATTGTAAGTTATAACTTTCATTTCCTTTAAATGAAGGTGGTAACAATTTGAAAATATCTTTTTCGGATAAATGCTGAAAATAAGAACTTTGTTTTTTGGCAGCATTGTTATAAATAATCTGCCTAAACTATTAACTGCAAATACATTGTTAGAGAAATGCCAAGAGTAGACAACCCATTAAATTTTCTTTGTTTAAAACTATCCAGTTCTGTTGTTGGGTAAGACAATTTATTCATACAATCTTATAAAAATCATATTTAATAAAGAACAATCCAGAGAAAAGAGGAAAAAAAATGTCTTTATCCATAAGCAACCAGATGAGAAATGGATTTTTATTCAGTCAGATCCTTTTAGTCAATGAAACAGCATTTTCATGCATATTGCACTCAAGTGGTAATTAATATAGTCTAATTCAGGACATGATGCCTGAATTGATGTACTGTCATCAATACCCCATGTTAAAATCAAACCTTGACAGGGGTTTAACACCCTGGAACAGGTCATCATATGATAATACTCTTTGCCTCTCAGTATTTGTCTTCAACCAAGCAAAGTATTACAAGATGGGGTAAAAAAAAAAAAAAGAAAGAAAAAAAAGGAAATAATTACAAATGAAGAGTGACGCGGGCTGTGAATAGAACATATGTTAGGCTAGGCAGAGGCATCAGTGAATTATATCATTTCATGATGAAGCGGCAGTGGGGCTGAACGGGCCTATTTTAAACCTTGATGTATTTTATCTCTACTGTATTTGGACTGTCATCTTTGGAGAAAGACTTGGTGTAATTGAGAGTCAACTCCAATCTGCGTGACTCGAGCCTGAAGTGGGGGCCAGAGAAGCATAGCTATGGAGGCCAGGGAAGCTTCTAATAAGACAAAATGAACAATCAGTTGGTATGCCTTACAGTTACAAATGCATTCTGTGAAATACAGTCTTCAGAGTTGTCGCTTGCAAATGTCACTCATAGTGCAAAGTTGAGGAAGTGTTCTAGTAATTAAGATATAAAAGGAGATCAGCTCATTTTAAAGCTCATTTTAGGGGGGTAGAATCAAAACCTGTTTTACATTAGGCGTGCCTTGTGAAAACCTATTAGATGTAATCAGCATAATTTGGTCATAATGTGTTTTCATTATATTTGATTTTATTTGGCTATTTCACCAAAATCCTTGTCATGTTTATACATATTAAGTTAAATACCCTTTAACACACTCACATGCCCCCTTTTTTCTTGAAATTTATATTGATAACTTCTGCCAGAAGAAATCACTCCCTTCTGAATAATTTAAGCACTTAACCCCACTACTGCGTTCCATATTTCATAGTGCTTTCTGTTTTAACCAAACATGTGTGGGTCTTAATCTTCTCAGCTAGACTGTAAACTCTTCAAGGGCACAAGCCATAAATTCACATTGTGCATCTACTACACTTCCAGGCACAATTGCCTTTTGTAACGAGTATTCAGCAATGTTTGCTAGATGAGTAAATAGTTTGGCCCTCTGGGTACATACATGTATACATAATATCTACTAGACTTGGGAATAGTTCCGAATTCTGACACTTAAAACTTTCAGCTAATCAGTCAACATTGCCTTGTTTGGTTTGAAAAACTCTTAAGTGTCCATCTGCCACTGTATTGGGCCTATGGAGTTAGAGATAAAACCAAGTGTGAGCAGTTACCACTATTATCTGTACAGAATTTACACTCTTTCTTTCTTTCTATAAATTCTCTTCCTAACCTACTGGAAATTTATCAGGAAGTAACATGAACCTAATCTCAAATACCAAAGAGAGTGGTTCAAAAGTGGAACAGGGGGGTGGGCAATGGTGGCTCAGTGGCAGAGTTCTCGCCTGCCATGCCAGAGACCCGAGTTCAATTCCCGGTGAGTTCAAGTCCCGGTGCCTGCCCATGCAAACATATGCAAAATTGTTGGTGATAGAGATGGTCAGAGAAAAATCTGTATTTGATCTAGCCAAGCAATGTTCATATGCATTTCCTGTCATTCAACTATTAATCCTGTATGAAGAGTAAAGCCTGTCCTTATAAACGACCAGTAAACTCCAGCTCACTGTGTGAGTTGCACACACCCAATCTGTCAAAGTAGGGAGTATTGATGCTACTCTCCTTTTGTTCTCCTGCCTCCTCTCTCTTCCTTCCTTTCCTCCCTGAGAATGGGCTAACTGTCAATGTCTTACTTGCCCACCTAGAACAGAAGTTGCTCATTTAGCTAAGATATGAAAGAATATTTAGCAAATTAAAAAAATTGATCAGAAACACACAATCACAATCTTGCTTTTCTTTTCAGATTTTGGAAGGTCTAATATAAATTTTAATATGGTTGCTAAATTATCACCTCTTCCTGTTGAAGACTAGTATACATCTAACAAGAGTATGTGTTTGTGTTCATGACCTTTAAAATATAAGTCAAATTTGTCAATTGCCTTCTCTTTTGACAATTTTGCAAAGACTGAATATTTAATTCATTCTCTTACAACTCTGATACCCAATTAATCTCATTCAAATAAATTAATGTATAACAGTAATGGGACAATTGAGTAAAATCAAATTTATTTATCATTTCCTAGGAAATGACTTATGGTATAAAGATGAATACTAGACTTTGTTATAAGGTTAGTGTATATGTACACTTACAAGAATTAAATTTTAATCTTTAGAGACAATGACAGGGATTGTACAGCCTTAAAGTATGGGGATAGCTTATCTGAGTGCTTAAATTATTTTGAAAAATATGCATATTAAATATTTTCATGATTTCGTAATTTGTGTTAACTGGTTGAAGTATTTTAGGTGAGAGGTGAGAGTGTGTGCTAGATGGTGACAATGATTTTATCACTTAAAGTCTTAGTAATATGGCTATTTATCTGCAAAATATAATGGCATCTCAGAGGAAATATACATATAAGAACTTCTTCCCAATTGTCTGTTTTCTACTGATAATTTTGTCTTGCTCAATTCTCCATTAAAAAATAATAAATAAGTTTTGGTTTAGGTACATGCCCTCATTTTCCAGATGACAAATAGGTGCAAATGTTTAGTGCTTTTTACAAGCTGAAATAGTTAATGGCTCTAGCAAAGGTACTCATGAATGCTGACACCCTGTTCCTTGTTCTAATACCTTTCAAAAATAAATTATCTCCTTTTATTTAAGTTCCCAAAGCCATTTAAACTTTCATAATTATTATTAGCACCATATCTCTGCCTTCAGTACTAAACTTTTAAGTGTTAAAATAAAATTCACATGAGAAATTCCAAATTACAAAGGAGAGTAGAATTCACCTTAACAATTTAATAGACATGAATTTGAGTAATGCTATATATAAAATTGAAATAAGAATTTATATATATTCACATTACAACGTAAGATTGAATCCCTAGTTATCCAACCAGTGCACAATCCCTAGGAAATTTTATAGTTTAGTTGGTATGGAATTTGACCTATTGCGTAGGGAAAAAATGCAAGTACTCTTAAAACTAAATGGAAACAAACAAAAGTAAAACCTTTTGCTTTGTAGGCTATGGGCAATATGCTTAAAAGAAAGTCTTGAGTTTATAAAACTGAGTTACCTACTTATTACTTCCCTACACAGTGTGATTTGGGGGTTACCTTTACCTTCTTACACTCACAGCTGATAAGAAAGGAAGGCTGGGTCATTACAAATATTTCTTTGTGGTAAGACATTTTGTATCTTCACAAGTAACTACTTTGCCAGCTGATTCTCCAGCTGCTCAAATACAAGATGAATATATTCAAAGGATCCCACTGCTGATACTTTTTGGAAGGAGGCAAATCATCCGTTCAAAACTAAAGCTCTCAAAGGAATCTGATGTTGGCATCTCTTCAGACTCAAAATCCGCTTAACTCTCATCCAGTGCATGAGGGACAGAAATCTACATGAATATGGTGTGAGAAGGGGGGGTGGTGGGAAGCGGTAACAAATCCAATCAATCAAGTAATCTGGAACCTCAAAAATAAAATACCAAGATTCCTTCAACAGTGCAAATTAATTCTTTCAGTTCCAACATGAAGAGTGCTTAAATCCCACACAAATGAGCACGGCCTTCAAAATTCTAAGCATTTTAAATCTTGGCTCCCTCTGAGCTGTTGGCAACTTGAAGAGATCAGCAATTCCTACCAGTCTTCTAAGTTGTACATTTTTATCATAGCTCTACCATGCAAGAAAGAAAAAAGTAATGACATCATTAAATTGCATAAAGTTCCTATTGAAGTCAGTGACATACCTAGCACATTTAACACCAGAAGCACATCATTTTGAAAGAAAAAAAAAGCAACAACCCTTTTATACAACAAAATTATTTTCAGCAACAATCATAAAGCAGAACTAATAACTGGGGTAGGAGGGAGGCATATAAAGTGCAAATTTTCTTCTATTGAACTTTGAATATATAATCATGTCAGTAAAAATGAAAAATAATAAAATACTTCAGCCCAAATAAGGAAAAAAAGTACCGAAGTACCAGATTAATTATACTGATATATTTTGGGCAGTGGGAATAACTTATCTCTACATTTCAGTTTGTCACAGTCATAAATATTAATATTACAATTCTGTTTTGGGATCCTAACTTCTGTAAATTAAAAATTTGAAATACAAATAAAAACTTTAAGTGATCATAAAGAAGAAGACTGAAATAACTCAACTTCTGTTTCTTCATCTTCACCTCCTGTGCTATCATTGGTTATTTTAATCTACTGTTTAAGCGTAGGAATATGTGACAGTACAGGAGTTAGAGACACCAACTGCACTTGAGCAATTTGGAACAGCTGTGATCTTACTCTTGAACTTGGACTTGAGATGAATGCATGCAGCTGAGTTTCCATGTGTCTCAGATGACTGTGTAACAGAGTTCTCTGAACTAACTTCCATTAAGAAGAAAATATTTATTAATGGATAAGTAATAAAAATGCGCTAATTTGAAGCTTTCATATGTATTATTAAAATTCAACTGTAATCACAATAGCTCTTGTTAGAACTTAGACCAATAAAATATATTTTTAAGGAGAAGTATTTTATTACTAACATTCTTTAGAATTGCTAGCATATGGTGATAGTAAAAACAAGACCAGTGTGCCAGTTATGTACTCCAGAAAAGCCATGTTTTAACCCTGATTCAATCTTGTGGAGGCAGCTGTTTCTTTTCATCCTCATTCAACATTGTAGGTGGAAAGTTTTGATTAGATGTGACACACCCAGTTGTGGGTGTGACCTTTTGATTAGATGGAGATATGACTCTACCCATTCCAGATGGGTCTTGATGAGTTTACTGGGATCTTTAAAAGAGGAAACATTTTGGAGAGCGTTAGAAATGACAGAGCCAACAGAAACCTCAGAGCAGAGCTGACATGGATGCCAACACTTGGAGAACACAGACATAGATGTTTACAGATGTTTAGAGCCCAGCAAATGTCACTATGAGATGTTAAGCAAGCCAGAACCTGGGAAGAGCCAAAAGAAGCCAAGAGAAGGAAGCCCCCTTGGAGAAGCAAAGTGAGGAACCCCCACAGGAACAGAAGCTATAAGCAATGAAACCCAGAAGCAAGGGACCAGCAGATGCCAGCCATGTGACTTTCCAGCTGACAGAGCTATTCAATTGGCCTTCCTTGACTTAAGGGTTCTTTACATGGATGTCTTAGTTTGGACATTTTTATAGGCTTAGTACTGTAAACCTGTAACTTATTAAATACCCTTTTTTAAAAAGCCACTTCATTTCTGCTATATTGTATTCCTGCAGCTTATAAACTAATATACATAATGATACTGACAACAAGACCAAATTTTAGTGGGTGTTATTGCTGTTTTCAAATTGTCCTCTGTATCGGTCAGGCTTCTTCAGAAAAGCAGAATAATAGAAGAGATGTATGTTGGCGCATGTGATTGTGAAGGCTGGCAAGTTGGAAGACTGCAGGACTGGCCTGTACGTGGAAACTCAGGCAGGAGTTAATACTGCAGGCCCGAGGCAGAATTTCATTTTGAGCCCTCACCACAATTGCCTCTAACATCCGTACTAGTACCCACAGACTCTTCAAGGCAATCTAGGCTTTTTCTATCAAGTGCCTCAAAATTTGTCTGCCCTTTACAAATTTCCAAATTCCAAAGCTCCTTTCACATATTAAGGTATTTGTTACAGCAGTACCCCACTCCCCAGTACCAAAATCTGAATTAGTTTCTTCGGGCTACTGTAATAAAGTACCATAAACTGCGTGATTTAAAACAACAGAAATGGATCATCTCACAGTTTTAGAGATTAGAAGTCAGATATCAAGTTTATGGAAGGGTCTTCCTCCCTCCAAAGACTTAAAACAACAGAAATGGATCATCTCACAGTTTTAGAGATTAGAAGTCAGATATCAAGTTTATGGAAGGGTCTTCCTCCCTCCAAAGACTATAGAGAAAAATCCTCCTTGAATCTTGCAGCTTCCAGTGCCTGCCAGGAATCCTTTGGTGTTCCTTGGCTTGTGGCAGCAAAGCTACAATCTCTATCTGTGTCTTCATTTGGCTGTCTTCCCTCTGTGTGTCTCTGTGAAATTTCTTTCTTCTTTTAAGGACACCAATCATTGAATTAGGGCCAACCTTAATATAGTATGACCTCATCTTTACTAATTACATCTGCAAAGACTCTATTTCCAAATAAAGTCACATTCACAGTTACCGAGAGTTAGACCTTTAATTTATCTTTTTGGGGGAACACAATTCAACCCACAACATCTGTCAACAATGTATCTGCCCTCTTACTGCCTGATCCTTGGGCAGACTGCTCCCATCTCTCCACCCTTGATATGCCAATGATCTAAGTCATTTCTTTT
>PVIY010010496.1:0-21290 GCA_004026745.1 Myrmecophaga tridactyla
GAGAGAGAGAGAGAGAGAGAGAGAGAGAGAGAGAGAGAGAGAGAGAGAGAAAGGGAGGGAGGGAGAGGGAAGGCAAAGAGAGAGAGAGAGAGGAAGAGAGAGAGAGAGAGAGAAATATTCCCAGTCTCCTCTATTTATCACTGACACATATCTATGAGGGCATTTGTGATAGAGCATCCCAGGGTGTAACAGGTACTGAGTTAGTTTTCTAGGTGGGAAAAATAGATTCTCTTTAGCTACAAGGTCAGGGACTCTATTTCTATGACTTTCTGCTTCCTCTCTTTTGTCTCCCTTTCTTCCACATAGAAAAGCCAAGAGCACCACCATCTGCACGTTCTACACAATCACTCCCTTACACTGGGCCACACTGTCAAAGTCCAGCCAAGCTTCCTCAGTAATGTGTGATCCACACACACAACAATGTCCTGATGTTCACCCTGTGTCCCCCTCGCTCCCCTGGAGGAACCAGCAGAGGAGGCTCCTAGTGATGGGACTGCTGAGGAGGCCGCCTGTGATGACGAGGTAAAATCATCTGCCTCTCTCTAAGATACAAATGTTCCTTTCTCATACACATTCTCTTGCAATAGACTATAGATCTTCAAATACACAGACATACATTATATGTATTGGCTACTGTTCTGGGGAAAGGAAAAGATGGAAGGGACCACCTATCAACTGCTACAAGAGGGCCCTACATATGGCAGAATCACTTTATCAACCAACAGGGAGAGGTCTTTGGCCTCAGCAGCCATTTGTTCTCCTGATAAAGCCTTATGTAATCACCAATTGAGAGAAACATCCTCCAGGAAAAGCCTGCATTTTCCCATAGGTGACTTCAATGCTTCCTTATGGAACCTTGACTTTAACACTGTTTTCCATCTGTTTGTATACAATATCAAGATCTGAGTAAACAGATACAGGTTGGCCTGATTCTATGTTATCTTCTCTGCAATTCCAGGTGTCCTCGAATGCAAGTCACAATGGTAGGTATTCTAGGCTCATCCAAGTGATGTAGGAAGATGATGACCACTCAGTGTCTCCCCCCATGTTTGTTAAACTACCAAATCTTCACTCTCTAGCACCTTCTCTCAGGTCACAATCCTCCTTGAGTAATTCATGAATAATACAGCAATGAGACTTAGACTTTGTGTCCCCCAAGCTCCCCAGCACCAGCCGGTGGCAGGAGTTCCAAGCAAACAAGAGGATGTGGAGACTGCACATAATGACAAGGTGAAGGAGCTATACTTGGCCTAAGGTAGAGGAACTGCTTTTCTAGTTTCTTTGTCTTTCAGGTCAGGATTTCTACTCATAGACAATGTAGATAATATTATATTATAGATGATATGTGCAACTTCCTAGGGGCAGAGATAATATGTCCAATTTCTTAGATGCAGAGATGGTTGTCTCAGAGCCTCTGCCAAATGATCCTTGTTTCGATAGGACAGCCGAAATGATGGCAGAGTTTATAAAACCTATGGTGCTGGGGGGGGGGAATTTCACTCAGGTGCAATTTTATTCTTTGGATTTGCTTGGATTAAGAATTTTATAAACTGCAACAAAAATGGTCTTCAGAGGAACACATGGAGGAAAAGATTTTGAATTACAGACCTGATCAGCTACACTGGCTTTTTGGGCATTTGGCTACACCACTGTTTCCATCTGTTTTTCCAGTGGAGACAGGCATGCAAAATTCCTGCTCCAACAGAACACAGCATGTTCTGACCCTCATAGGGTTTTCTCTCAATGCAGGTGGCAACAGGGACTAGTGAAAATGGTACGTAGGTAGAATTACTGACTTGTAGGAAAATCTAGATGAAAAGACAACCAAGGCAATGTCAGTAAGTTTGCCTTGAGAGCCATCTTGTTTCCAGCTCCTGCTGGGAATGAGAGGTGGGGTTGTCATTAACAAAAAGGACTCTCCAGGGGAATGATGATGGGCATGCTCTACATTCCTGAAAGCACCAGTGGTCCATCGAGGTGGCATGGATTTGTGAGTATGCAGGTTCATGGGCATGAATGTGCAAGGCTATGTGGGGGTGAGTGTGATTGTGTCTTGGGGAGAGGGGAGTTAGCACATGAGTTTCCCCAAGAAATGTGTCCCACTTAGAATGGGCAAGAGCCATTGGGAACTTTCACAAAAATAAACCCATGGTCCCTGATACACTGCATATATTAACATATAAGATCATCAGCACAGCCATTACTGGACTTTGACTATGCTCCACATGCTTTACATGGAGGATCTGAGGTTTACAGATCATGACTCAAGATTTCATGTCCCTAGGTGGAAGAGCCAAAGTGGGAACCAAGGCATATGGCCCCTGTGCTTAGAGCTGTACAACTGAGTTGCACTTATCCCACAGCCATGCATCACCAGTAATGGAACAAGGGAACTCTATCCTCTGTGTATACCCCAGCAAGTGCCCATGCATACAGAGATCTTAAATGTTTTAGTTAGCCTTCCAAACGGGCAGGAAGAGTGATAAGAATACATCGCTGAAAAATGTCATGTATTTTTGTAGCATTTCTAGATGGACTAGTTCACACTGCTTTGGGATGTATTCACCTACAAGGTCATAGGCTGCTTCCCAATTTATTTTCTGCTCCTACACTTTGCCATCTTCCTTCCTTCCCAGAGCAGCTCATTCTACACTTCCAACCACTCACTTCCATAGTACTGTGACCAAATCAAGGACAGCACTCTGAATTTTCCAAGAACAACACCTGAAACGTACCGTTACTCTGTTTCACCCTAGCTACTAGCGAGGGCCAGCTGGAGGAGCTTCTGCAGGCCAGAGGACTAGAGGAGGCCCCATCCATTTCCAGGGTAAGGTGTCCTTTTCTTGTCTGAGTTAGAACCATGCCTCTCTTGGTGTCCTTGTTTCTCACTCCAATTTTGATATGGAAATCTGACAATGTCCATGATAGAGAACATCTGCAATTTCCTTGGCAGGTACAACATGCAAGGGGGAACTATCACTAACCGATTTGAGAGCCAAGAGGGAAACTATGCTTACGAGCACAGGCATGTGACATAGCAGTGCATCTCTTCCTCGGCAGCAGATTTTTCTTGTTGGATTGAGAATTCTCTAACTGTGAACCAAAATGAACTCCACAGCTACATCACACAGGCAAAGTTCACGGTCGTTACCACAGCTGTCCCCTCACCTGCCTTTGGGTTTCCCTGACTGACCTATCATTCACAAATGGTTTCTGAATGTCCACAAGAGGGCAAAAGCCACGTGCAAGTACTCAGCAGCAAGTTCTGGACCTCACAGTGTTTTCTTTTCTGCAACTATAGGTGGCCCCAAGAGGAAACAACAATGGTAGGTATCCCGTGGCACAATTTGCTGAAGGAAACTCCATATGATAAGAGGGGCATGTCCCTTGCTGCCTTCAGTCTAGAGAGGATCCTCCCCACCCCACAACTGCAGCTCCTGGGTGGAAATGAGGATTGGGATGTAGTGAAGGAAACCAATATTCCTTCAATAGGAAGACCTAGAGAAGTACTTCCTGACTCCTTGTGATCCATTTAGGTGGCCTCGAAGTTTGTGCACAAGTGAGCGGTGTGTGCCTACCCACGATCGTATGTGATGTGGTTCTCAATGTGCATGTGTCTTATCACCAGTGTGCATGTGATGGAATGTTTGGGAAAAGGTGTGATTTAAGTTGTTGTTGATGACCTCTACAGAGCCAGGGCATCTGCAATACATTCTAGAGAAAACAAGTTTTCATAAACTCACTAGCATGTCTGCATATGTGAGTAGCTGGCATAAAGGCAATGGAGAGAGAGTACTTTCATCCTCAAAATCCACTCTCCAGGCACCTTATCCATCCAAACCTGGGTCTGCTCATTGAACTCATCTAGCACAGAGCATGTCCCCAACCCTCAGAATTTCACAGTGATGAGACTGGAGACAAGGTCTGTGATGGTCCAGCGAAATAGGGAACTGAGATGCTGAGAAGGGATTCCTACCACCCTGCTCATCTGTAAACTGCTTGCAACATCTTGTTGAAGGCCTCTGATGCTGTGGTGCTTCAGGGAAGGACTGAAATCAAAGGGGAAAAAACGTGGTGATCTTGGGTGGCCAGCAAGGCCTCAGCTGGAGAAGAGAGGGGTGGGTACATATCACCCTCCCTCTAATAATTCTTCTCCGGATGTTTGTGTTGCTCAAGATTGGCTGGCGGATTGGCGGGATGACTCCAGCAGTGAGGAGGAGGACAGTCCAGGTAGGTAAACAATACTCAAGGAAGGAACCAAGAGGAAAGCCTTCCCAGGAGCAGTCATGTTACACCTATGACTTTGTAGGAAAGGGGTGAGAAAGCAGAAAGTAGAGGAAATATATACGGAGGTCGGCTTTATACTTTCCTTATGGCAAGTGACATAAAAGAGGTGTTAGGACCATGGGCTACGAGTGTTTTGTGCGTGCCATCATCTTTCCCTGCTTTGCAAATGAAGATCATCCTTCCCATAAGGCTGGCTCTTTTCCTGCCTAGACCAGCCCCAAACCTCAATGCCTCTCACTCTCTAGGCCTCCTGCACCCGTTCCCATATCCTGCAGACGTGCAGTAGAAAGCACATGCTTGAGAAGCCGTCTCGTCTTCACCTGTCACCTAAATACAAATGCTGGGGTTAGGAATCTTACCACCATTTTCCCTCATTTGACATATGTTTGCATCCAGCTGACAACTCCATACCTGGCAAGGCCTGGCAGGGTTTCCAGAGGTCTCGTATGAAAGGGCTGTAGGCTTGGCTACACACACTGGCTCACACAGTCCCAAAGGGCTTTCCTCCTGGATTTGGTAGTTCCCAGGACACAGCAGTTAGGTAGCAAGGCCACGGTGACACAGCTCCATTCAGAAGCCACACTTCCACCCATTCAACTCTGCCCAGTCCCCACACACTCTAGCCTTGCCCCCTCCTGTATTCCTTCCTCTGTTCTGTCTGGGTACTCTTCCCTGCCAGTCTTTCCAAGGCTTGATCAAATACTAGAAGTTTCCACTGACTTAAATGCTCAGACCTCCAATGGAACATTTCTTTTCTGACTTGTAGGCTATGAAATCTGGGCAAGTGATTTGATCTCCAATCTCACATCCATCCTCTCTAGTGGGCTAGGTAACCTACAGGGTTACCTCGAACCTAAGGTCATAGCAGACACAGGACTCTTGATTTGGGGGGGTTGTTGGCCTCCCTTTTAAGCCATACCTGATTCAAATCCAGAACTCTGAGACTTACTCTTTGGGGAAGGATGGATTGGACAACGGGTCATCAGTGAATGCGTCAGGGTGGTAGTATGCATTTGATTGTTCCACTCATGACCTCCTTTTAGAGAATAATGTCATTGGTGGAGGATGGAAAGGAGAAAGGGAACAGGTAGCAATCAGGAGAGAAAGATGAGGAAAGGCCGTATTCAGGGAGGGTAAGAGGAAAGGACGGCTAAGTCACGCACAGAAAGTGATGGAGAGCATGTCGGCGGTCTTAGAGGAAAAGAAGGACAGGGCCCTTTCCCCTGGCCACTCTCACAGTATGTGAGAGCTGGAAAAGGGACCAGAGTTCCTAGACCCACTTGCACATGGCAGATGTGAAGTGACTGAGTCCCTGGGAGAGGAGTAGAGTGATGAGGGCAGAATTGGGTCCTAGGACAAAATCACACCCTGAAATGAACAATAGGGGCTCGAGCTCTCCCCACCACTCTAACCTTCCTCTTTCCTTTCACAAGGCCACCCCATCACGGTTACTGCCCTCATCCACGCAGAAGCCGGATTCACCAACTCAGAGGGTTCCAAGGTGGAGAATGAGGATTTCCAAGTAACTTGTTTCATTTATTCAGACTCTTTTGTACTCTCGCTGCTTCTTATCACTAAGGGCCTATTTCTACCTCCTCCCTATGCCATCTTTCCATCCTTATATCCTTGCCACCTTGAAGGTCGTGAACTCACCAAGGAAGTGGGGGTCAGGGGAATGAAAACCTTCATAAAACCTTTCTGCACACTCCTCACCTACACTGCTTGCACTGTACTGCTTTCTAAATCTACCGTGCACCAAGACACTCTCATGTAACCCTGAATGGCTCTGGTACAATATGACATACCTTGAGGCAAACACTGCAGAAAGGACACATCTGGGCTTGGTTCTGGGCTGGGCTCTCCCCTCACAGGTACATTCCTACAAATCACAGCTCTGGACTGATGCATGCTTGTTTCCCTTCCAACAGCTGTCTCTGCTCTTTGGAGAGGAAGAGTCTCTTCTGAGGGAAGATGAAAAACCAGATAAGGAAATGTGAGTGAAAAGTGGGTAGGATGAAGAGGAGAAGGGGAACAAGTTCGCAAGGAATGCATTGCTTCTTGACATTTGGGGTTTTTTGGCCACTTTAGGAAAATTGGTGTTACTGAGGAGCCAACTGGGGTGGCCACCAGGGAGTCTGAACACGGAGGTGGAGACCATTAGTGGATGGTCAAAAGAAGCACAGGCAAGTGAAGGATGTTCTGAGGATCTCACTCCAGGGACCAGAAACCCATTCCATATAAGCTTGGTAAAGCATGCCCTCCAATGGCTCCTTAATTTGGAGGCAAGAGGTCTAGTCCTTGAAGGACTGCCATGTGCCATTCACACTGCATTCATTGTGGAGAGTGTCCCTCAATTCCCTCCACATCACGGTGCTAGAGGACAGAACCTTGCCTACCCTCTGCCCTTTAGGACAGCATGGAGTTGCATCAATTAAATACTGAGAGGAGTGAACAGTGTGGGCTGGCCGCGACTTCCTGACAATAAGTTCTCTGGGGCAAAGGCTTAGCGAGACTACCTTACCATGCCAGGGCTGCCCAAACAAATACCACTGACCCACTGGCTAAAACAACGGCAATCTGCTTTGTCTCATTTTATGATGCGAAATGTCCAAAACCAAGTTGTGGACAGGGTCACGCTTTCCCTGCTGGAAACTTGCTGAAAATCCATGACTCAATCTCTGCCTTTCTCATGTGGCTCCCTGCCTCCTTCTGATGTCTACCCCTAACTGGGTCCCAACTTCCTCTGTACATGAGAACTCCAGTGATATTGAACTATGGTCCAACTTGATTGAGTACTAGAAAACAATATGGATTAATTGCTCTATAAGCTGGGTACAGGGAAAAAGCTTTCTACTTATGACTCGTAATCCTCGTACATTTTTGTTGGGTGTTGCACGGTCGTGTCCAAATGTGTTTAAATAAAATAATGGTAATTGTACCTCTGCTAATTTTTATACATATTAACTTTATATGTTTTCTATTAATCTTATTTATATGAATTATATAATTATGTGACTCTATATAATAAATATATATCAATGACATGAATATATATAATATATATATATATCAATGACATGAATATATATAATATATATGAGAGCAGATATATATATAAAATATATGTATATATATTTTAAGAGGTATAAGTCGTTTGAGGCATGGGGTAGGATGACAGAGAAGATGGGACATAACAAATGAGCATGACTTCTGAATCATTATACTGATATTTCTTTCAGCCTCAGAATTTGGAGCACAGCCAAAAGGAACAATGAAGATCCCTGAAGTGGAGCCCAACCCAAAGTTCAATATCTCTCTATAACCCCTTGTTAAATGCACCCAGACATTTTCTGCTTTTCTTGTATATGTGTTGTAGTGTGCAATGAAAGAATGTTACAAAAAATTTCCAGCAGGCTTTCATTCTTTACAGAACAAGAGAATCCAATCTTATAATTCATATGGAACCCACAAGCCTCCCACTAGCCAAAATGATCTTGAGCGAGTCTTAGAACACAGTAAGAACACTGACAAGAATATCGTCCAAAACTCTGCCACACAATATACAAACAACTGGAAAAATCTAATGCATCCTCAAGAGGCTATGCAAACAACCGAATCCAAAAAGTAGCCACGGGAAGAATTATCTGGCAAAGCAATTGTTCCATCCATGCTGAATGAGGGAGGGGCAGAACTTCTTGAAATGAATGGAAACACTAAATGGACCCGGCAAGGAAACAAAAATAATGAAGAGATGTAAACTGCAATTCTAGCTCCCAGCATATAAATTATCCAAAATAAAAATGAACTGAGTAGGATCCATCACAGAAAGGAGAACAAGGAAAGAATCAGGGAGTTTGAAGTTTGAGCAGTAGAAATGATATAAAGCGAAGAGGGATGAGAAGAAAAGTAAGCAGAGAGATGAACGAAAATGAACAGCATCTGAAAAATCATTGGGAGACAATAATTCAAGTCCTAACATTCATGACAGAATCTGAAAGAGGCTGGAACAGAATAAACAGATGAGAAAAAAAATGATTGAGCACTGCGGAGCATGTGAAAAATGGAGATCCCAAGAGCTCAGAAAATCTCACACGCATTGCTGAAAGTCAAACTGCTGAAAACCAAAGAGGATGATGATATTTTCGAAAAGATTAGAGAAAAACCCTGATATGGAGGAAGATAACCATCGAGGATCCTCAATTAACACATAGAGTGAAAAGCATCTTTAAAATGCTGTAGGAAAAGAACCATCAACACAGAACATTATATGCAGAATATGCATTTTATGGATTAAAGGCAAAATAGGAAGGGATGGATAGGACAGAAGAACAAGAGAATTTATCACCAGAGACTTGGTCTATTACTGTGGAATGGGAAATTCTTCAGGCTGAAGGTAAATGATTACAAGAATCTTTGCACTGCAGGAAAAACATAAGTGGACCAGACCTAGTGAATAGTTAGATAAATGTGATACTCTTTTATGCAAATGTTAAATCCTTTACTAGAGGAAGGAATTTAGCAAACTTACAAACTTTTTGCAAAAATGATAACCTAGTCTGGGTGGGTTCAGTCTATGGAGCAACTCTCAACAGCTCTGTTAAAACTTTGGGGCTACCTACCATACCCGCACACGGGATGGTGGGTGGGTTGTTCTGTTGTTCAAGTTACATTGTTATTATGTTTAATATCGATTCCTTTGCTGAATGATTTTCGGTTCCATAAGCTCCTCTGGTCATTGTGAAAGTGCCTCACGCACTGAGGGTTTGCAGCTGCTAACTGGCAGCAATGAATAGCACCCAACAGAAGAACGGATGTTATCCTTGCTTTGTGACATGACGTGTGCCCAAAGCGAGCTTGCAGGATGCCCAGGCCTTTCCCTGGGCCTCCTTGAACTGAATCGTTAAGTCACACAACGGTGTCTTTACATCTACAAAGGAATCTAAAGGAAGACAAAATTCGTGTCCCTCTCCACACTGAATGATAACCCAAGCTCCAAATAAGCAGTGTATGTTATCTCACCCCTTGTAGATTCAACCTCATCCCGGAGCGCCAAACAGCAAGATGGAAGAGGAATATGTGATGCCCACGGGCAAGGCCAGCACCTGACTCCCACCTTGAAGCTGCACTGTCACAAAAGGTAGCAAGATTTGGTTCTCCTTGAACATGTTGCTCCCAAGCATCCTGCCCCCTCTCTCACTTTGCATAACAAAGAGCAGTACCAGGCCAGTAATGCAGGGCACCTACCTCAAGATGAGGGGGTTCACGGGGGAATTGCTGGTGACGTTGATGCCGGCAGTGACCATGTCCCCTTGCTTGACAGGGTTGGATGGCAGCCAGTTGGCCAGGTGATTGTCCAATCACAGATCGCTGAGCTGGATGCTGTCTGAGAGCTGCAGGGCGGTCCCAGATGGAGGGAGCTGCGGTTGATGGCGGTCCCGGAGGGAGGGAGCGGCTGTGGTGATGGCGGCCCCGGAGGGAGGGAGCGGCTGTGGTTAATGGTGGCCCGGAGGAAGGGAGCTGCACGGTTGATGGTGATCCCGGAGGGAGGGAGCTTAGCGGTTGATGGCAGCCCCGGAGGGAGGGAGCGGCTGCGGTTAATGGTGGCCCGGAGGAAGGAGGAAGGGAGCTGCATGGTTGATGGCGGTCCTGGAGGGAGGGAGCTTAGAGGTTGATGGCGGCCCTGGAGGGAGGGAGCGGCTGCGGTTGATTGCAGCCCGGAGGAAGGAGGAAGGAGGAAGGAGGAAGGAGGAAGGGAGCTGCATGGTTGATGGCGGTCCTGGAGGGAGGGAGCTTAGCGGTCGATGGCAGCTGCGGAGAGGGGGAGCGGCTGCGGTTGATGGCGGCCACGGCGGGAGGGACTGGAGGCGGTTGATGGCGGCCGGGCCAGGAGGATCCATGGTTGATGGCGGTCGGGAGGGAGCTTAGCGGTTGATGGCAGTCCCAGAGGGAGGGAGCGGAAGTTGATGGCAGTCCAGAGGGAGGGAGCTTCACGGTTAATGGCGGTCCCAGAGGGAGGGAGCTTTGAGGTTGATGGCGGCCCCAGAGGGAGGGAGAGACAACCCCGGAGGGAGGGAGTGGCAGCAGCGTTTGATGGCGGACCCTGAGGGAGGGAGTGGTGGTGGTTGATGGCGGACCCTGAGGGAGGGAGCTGGTGAGCGCTAGCAGCTCCTTGGAAGGTGGGAGCTGGCGACCCCTGGCGGGCGGGAGGGCGGCTGGCAGGGCAATGCTGGGGCAGCAGGCCCTGGGTAGCTGTAGCCCCTCTCCCTGCCCCAGCAACACGGGCCCAGCGTTCTGGTCCTGGGCGCTGCCTCTTAATGCCCCAGGGCAGCTCCACCCCCACCACAGCGAGCCCTCATCCAGGCGAGGTTGTCTCTGTTCATTTTTTTTAAGTAGATGTCCAAGGTTTATGATTTAAGAGCACAGAGCATAAAATAAATGTAACAAAAAACTGATATTTAAAATGGCTATTCTTGATTCAGCCAGGGGGACACCATGTCTAATTTTGCGGTCTTCTTAAAGGTAGAGTCATTTATAGAACTAAGATGTTATTTGATATGATAATGCAATATGGACAATGTTATTAAAATTATTTAATTGTCTTTCAAAAAATAAACAGCTAAAATCTAAAGTGTAGAAAAGAAAACAAATAAGGAGAAGACCAAAAGGAGATAAAATTAAGCAAGAAGAAATATTATTCAAGTTAGACATCAAGGATAATATAATATTTAAGGACATTTTTAAGGTTTTTAAAAATCACCTATGTCAAACAATGATTCAACAGACTTCAAACCTTGCCTTATGTTTCCATGCAACTTTTTTAGCCTCTCTGAACATTAGTTTTCTCATATATAAAAAAATAATACAGAGGATGGGCCATGGTGTCTTAGAAGGCAGAGTTCTCGCCTGCCATGCCAGAGACCTGGGTTTGATTCCCGGTGCCTGCCCATGCAAAAAAAAATGTAATACAGAAACCTATTAACAATACTTCCAAATATTTTCTAAATACATTGATGATTCCCCTTCCACACTCTTACCTAGTCTATGCCACCATTATATCCTGTGTGGATTCCCACAATAGCCTCTAAAGTATTCTCTCTGCTGCTATGTTTGCCGTGTCTGCTCCTCTCCCCTAGCTTCCACTCCCCATGTAGCAACAGCATGAACATTTCAAAATATAAAGCAGATCAGTTCCCTTCACTTTGGTAAATCATCCAAAGGCTTCACGTTGTACTTAAAAAAAATCCAAACTCCTTTCTATGACTTCCTTACTGAGCTTGCCACTCACTATGCCACACAGGCCATTCAGTTTTAGAATTTCATTTCTTCCCCAGGGCCTTTGTGCTTAGTATTCCTACTGCTTGTAGTGCTCTGTACAGATGTTTTTGCATGTCTGGCTCTCTCAATTCAAATACCACCTCCTTCAAAAGGTCTTACCAACTGTGCCTTGTATCATTTACTTTAGCCCCCTCAAGCTCAGACATTATCTAACAGATTACTTTGTATTCTTTTTTCTCACAGATCATACTATAACCTCCAACGATCTTGTTCACTTATTTGTTGGCTCATTATTGATTATTTCATTCTACCAGAATCTTAATTCCTTATGAGCAAGGGTCTTATCTATCATATTCCCAGGATCTAGTACAGTTGCATAAACTTGGTAGGTGCTGACCAAATATTTCTTAAATGAATACTTAACATATTTCTTAAAGATAATGTATTTATAATGACCTAGAGTGAACAAAAGATATTTGTGAAACTCATCATCACATCTATTGCATTATGTGGTCTTGTTTTGAGAGCTATACTCTCAGTTCTGAAAACAGATTTACTTTGCACTGTGCTCTTAGTCCTGAGAATAGTTTTACTTTGCACTATTACTTTGTTTATATCACACAGCATTGAAAACAGTATGACTGATAGGTCTCCCTACAATGTTTAAAAATCTCTTGTAGTTCTACCCTTTGTACCTTTTCCTGTTTTCATTTTCAGTCCTGTTTCCATTTTGCAGTGATCCATATTTTCATCTATAGCCTCATTTTGAATATATACCATTTTGTTGTATATTATGAAATTTTGGAACCACTCTAAATTCTTCCTGGAATAAAGATGAATTATTGCCAAAATTGGAATTCAAAGCCCAAATAGTTAATATTCAGTTAATATAGTTGAATCTCATTCTAAAAATACAATAAGAATTCAGAAAATCTAATTAGAATATCTATCATAGTGCCTTACACAAAGTAGGCACTCAAATACATGTTTTTTTATTTGAGCAAACCCTTTTAGGACTCATCATTTAAATAGCCATATATTCATTCTAAACTTACTTAAAATGTCCATGACACCTGCAAAGTAACTTTCTAGACATCAAAGAGAAATGACTGCAAATTTATCCCTCTTACCCTGCTTATTTTTTTTACTTTCTTATTGCATAATATAACATAAATACTAGCAAAAAAAGAAAAAAGCACTCTTCAACAAGTAGTTACCAAACAGATCCCAGAGTTTGTCAAGAGATACCATACAATCCTCCCAGATTTCTCCTACTTGGTCCAGAATATAGGAGGCTAGAAGGCATAATATTTTTTAAATCACAATCGACTTTTTCATTTTTGTGAAAATAACATATATACAAAAAAGCAATAAATTTCAAAGCACAGCACCACAATTAGTTGTAGAACATGTCAGAGTTTGGCATGGGTTACAATTCCACAATTTTAAGTTTTTACTCTACCTGCTCTAAGATTCTGAGAACTGAAGGAGATATGAATTTAATGATTCAGCAATCATATTCATGTGTTATATCCTACCATCTCTGTACAACTCCACTATCACATTTGAGCTCTCTATCCTTCCTTCTAGGGGTGTTTGGGCTATGGTCATTCTAACTTTTTCATTTTGGAAGTGTCTTTCAATAATATGGGGTAGGAAGATGGAACTATCCAATGTTCTGGAGAGGCTGGGCTCTCTAGATTTCAGGACTTATCTGGTCCAGGGACCCATCTGGAAGTTGAAGGTTTCTGGAAAGTTACTCTAGTAATGGAACTCTGGTGGAAACTCATACTTTGCCCTGGGTGTTCTTTAGGATTGGCTGGAATGTTCTTGGTTGGGTTTGGCAAGTTATGATAGATAGCAGTGTCTGGCTGAAGGTTCTGTAAGAGCAACCTCCAGAGTAGCCTCTTGAATCTATTTAAACACTCTCTGCTACTGATACATTACTAGTTACACTTCTAACCCCCCTCCTTTGGCCAGGATTGAATTGCTGATCCCCAGGTGCCAGGGCTGCACTCAACCCTGGGGGTCATCTCCCACATCACCAGGAAGACTTTCATCGCTGGATGTCATGTCCTATGTAGGGTGGGTGGCAATGGTTTCACGTGCAGAATTGGGCTTAGAGAGAATGAGGCCATATCTAAGCAATAAAAGAAGTTCTCCAGAAGTAACTCTTAGGCATACCTATAGGTAGGCCAAGGTTCTCTCCTACACACACAAGCTTCACAACAGTAAGCCTCAAGATTAAGGGTTTGGCTTATTGATTTGGGTGTCCCTAAAGTTTGACACAGTAGCAGGGGATTCCCTGATGGTAAAGTTTAATAGTTCCATATTTTTCTCCCATCCCTCAAGGGACTTTGCCAATACTTTTTGATTATCTGCTTAATATACTCTAGGATGCACCTGAGCATTATATTAAGCACTACAGGATTAAAAGACCTCTTTCTTATTCTGTGCTCCCTGTGTTTCAATTGTTAAAATGAGCTATAAAGAGAGGCTGAGTTAGATTATATGCTACAAAAAATTTAGGCTCCACACCAAAATAAACCTTTCTTCCTTTGGTCTCAAAGAGTATGTGTCGTTCTAAAATATAGACAATGTCTTCCTTGCCCCTGTCTTCTGAATTATTTTAACCCTGACCTGATCAGCTTCATTCTTATCTCTAAATACCAGATTATATAAATCCAGAAATAATAAATACCACTCCACACTACATGTGTCTGCTACAAAAGCTTATAATCTAGGCCCTTGTTTTCTCATAAGCATTTTCTAAAGGAGACAATACCAAAATTCTTCTTTAATTTCTGGCTTATTTTGCCTCACCCACGTCCCACACATTTCATTGACATCATTGCATGCCTTACAACTTCATTCCTTTTTGTAGCAGCACAACACTTGTTCATGAGTATACATCACCATTCACCAATCTACTTCTCAGTCAGTGCATCCTTCAGCCATAATGCCCAAAGTCCACAGGACATCAACACTTTCAATTTTAGATAATTTCATTGTTCCCAAGAAAAATAAAACCAATAAACATACCCTCACCAAATGGGAAATCTAAACCTCCTCTTAACTCTTGTCACTTCCCCCTAGTATTTATCTCTGTTGTTGCTGTGTTAGTGCTAATGTTTTCCTTTAAAACATAGCCCATAGCATGCAATAGCAGTTTTCCCCCTGTACCCTAGACTTCAACTCTCTTTGTACATGAATCATACCTTTTAAGTAGTTCTTGCAAGAACTAATTTATATTTCTAGTGTTAATAAGTGGGACATGTAGGTCTATACAACTCCTTTCAATCTTGTTCATCTTCAGTATGGTAATATTATTATGGACCCTTTAGAGAACTGCCTTCACTTCTATCTATTCCCTTACACTGGAGTTCAACCCCAGTAGCTAACCGTTCATCCAGCTCTAGCTTCTATCTATATTCTGTATATAAAATACAGATAATGTCTTCCATACCCCTGTGTTCTGAATTACTTTAACCCCATCTTGATCAGCTTTATTCTTATCTCTAAGTATCTGGTTATATACTTTTAGATATCTTTTGTTGCTCAGATGCAGTCTCACTCTCTCTAAGCCCAACTCTGCAAGTGAAATCATTGCCCTTCCCTCTACATGGGACATGAATCCAGAGGTGAAAGTCTCCCTAGGAATGTGGGAGATGATTCCCAGAGATGAATCTGGCCCTCGCACCATGAGATCAAAAATTCCATCCTGACCAAAAGTGGGAAAAGAAGTGTAACCAATAAAGTATCAGTGGCAGAGAGAGTTCAAATAGAGTCAAGAGGCTAATCTGGAGGTTGCTCTTATGCAAGTTTTAGTTAGACCTTGCTAATTATCATAACCTGACAAACCCCAACCAGGACCATTCCAACCAATCCCAAAGAACACCTAGGGCAATATATAAGATTCCACAAGGGTTCCATGCACTAGAGTAACTTTCCAGAAACCTACAACCTCCAGATGGTTTCCTGGTCCAGATTAGTCCTGAGAGCTAGAGGGCCCAGCCTCTCCAGAATATCAGACAGTTCCATCTCCCTACCCCATATTACTGACAGCCCCTTCCAACATGAAATAGTTAGAATGGCTGTTCTGGTTTGCTACCTGCCAGAATGCAATATACCAGAAACGGAATGGCTTTTTAAAAGGGGAATTTAATAAGTTGCTAGTTTGCAGTTCTAAGGCTGAGAAAATGTCCCAATTAAAACAAGTCTAAAGAAATGTCCAATCAAAGGCATCCAGGGAAACATACCTTGGTTCAAGAAGGCCAATGAAGTTCAGGGTTTCTCTCTCAAGTGAGAAGGCACATGGTGAACACAGTCAGGGCTTCTCTCTCAACTGGAAGGGCACATGGCGAACACGGCGTCATCTGCTAGCTTTCTCTCCTGGCTTCCTATTTCATGAAGCTCCCCAGGAGGCATTTTCCTTCTTCATCTCCAAAGGTTGCTGGCTCATGGACTCTCAGCATCTCATGGCTACATTGTTCTGCTCTCTCTGAATCTCTCTCTCCAAAATATTTCCTCTTTTATAGGACTTCAGAAACTAATCAAGACCTATGCAAATGGGTGGAGACATGTCCTCCCTTAATCCAGTTTAACAACCATTCTTGACTAAATCACATCACCTAGGGAGATGATTCATCACAGTTTCAAACATACAGTATTGAATAGAGATTATTCTACCTTTATGAAATGGGATTTATATTAAAACATGGCTTTTCTTAGGGGGCATACTTCCTTTCAAACCAGCACAATGGCCATAGCTCAAACACCCCTAATGAGAGGGATACAAAGATCAAAGGTGATGATGGAGTTACACAGTGGATATAGGATTTAACAAATGAATATGATTGCTGAATCATTAAATTGATATCTCTTTTAGTCTCCAGTATCTCAGAGCAGCTGGGAGTAAAAACCTTAAATTGTGGAATTGTAACCCATGTTGTAATTTGAAATATGTTTTATAACTAATTGTGGTGCTGGGCTTTGAAATTTATTGCCTTTTTGTATAAGTGTTATTTTCCACACACACACACAAATGTGATGATTAAAAAAATATTTAAGCCTTCTAGCCTCCTATATTCTGGAGTAGCTAGGAGGAAAAAAATCTGAGAGGGTTGTATGGTAGCCCATGACAAACTCTGGGATCTGTCCTATAACTACTTGTTGAATAGTGCTTTGAAAACTATTTTGTTCTCATTTCTTTGCTTTGTATATATGTAATACTATACAATAGAAAAGGTTAAAAAATCTATCTTCCATGTAATCTTTTTTCTTCCTCTCTTCCTATATTTTCTGTCTTCCCCATCAGGTAACTACCCATCTGCCCATGAGAGATTGCTGAGTCATCCATGAATTATTCTTGTCCCCACAATGCCCACATCGAATCACCACACCCTATAAATTTTACTCCTAAATATTTTTTAATCTATCCCCTCCCTATCCCCAAGACTGTTCTCTCAGTTAAGTCTTCAATATTTCACATAGATTACTAACTTCTTCACTTATGTTCTCTTCTCCACACCCTCAGCCTGATATCAATTCTAATTCTATTTCCACCTTGTTTTTGTAAGACTACTGCAAATTCTTACAGCATTCCTTGTTTATTTTTGTATGTTGGTTTCTTATGTTGAAGGTACTACAAACTGACACTTGCAGGATGATTATATACTCTTAAGTCAGGTTTATTTGGCCTAAAGACTATTTCTTTTTACTTAAGTTTGACTTTGAACATTAAAGAACAAATTGCATTTAAATATCTTTAAAGGAAACCTGTGCACTCCAGTTTCCTAGAGTCCCAACACCACCAATTACTTTACACCTGATCAGGTAGGTCTACCTATAACAAGGCCTAAGAGCTGCTTCCAAGGAAGCTTTTACATTACTCGGATATGGCATCTCTCTCTCTCTAGCCCAACTCTGCAAAGACAATCACCACCCTTTCCCCCCAATGTGGGAAGTGACATTCAGGGGTGAGAGACTCCTTGACAATAGGAGGCCTGACTTCTTGGGATGACATTGGCCCTGGAACCATGGGATCACCAATGCCTTCCTGAACACAACTGTAATAAAATAAGGCATCAGTGACCAAGAGAGATCAAATAAATTCAAGAGGCTATTCTGGAGGTACTCTTATGCAAGCTTCATTTAAATAGTGCTAATTGCCAAGGTTTGCTAAACCAAACCAACATCACTCTTCTTAACTCTTAAGAACACCTTGGACTCCAACTGAGATTCTATAAAAGTTTCATGCACTAATTTGCTTTCCTGGAACCTATAATTTCCAGAGAATACCTAAACCAGATGAATCCTGAAACCATAGGGACTAGCCTCTCAGAGATTATCAACTAATTACATCCCACTATCCTTTAGTGTCAACACCCCTTCTCAACAGGAAAAAGTCAGAATGGGCATTGCCTAAAGATCCCTCCAGATTCAGAGGAGGATCAAAGGAGAGGGAAGAATTATATCAGAAAAAATAGAGTTTAACAAATGAGCATGACAGCTGAATCACTATATTGATTCACAGATTTGCTCTGGAGGCAGCAACCAGCTCAGCTCCCAGCCCTGGGGAGCCGTGGGTCCCTGGACCAGGCACCATTATTGTCAGTTCATTTCCTTCTTCTAGTGCACCTTTAGTTTACTGATCTATATAAACTAAAGTTAGAACAGTAAGAGGATGCAAATATATATTTAAATGTGGTTTAAAGGAGAAATTTTAGGTTGTACATATGTTCCTAGAATAAAAATTTGTAAAAACAATCATAGAACTATACAACAGTGAACCTTGATACAAACTAAAGACTATAGGTAGTAGTACAATGCTAATACTCTTTCACAATTTACAGCAAACGTACCACAGTCATGCAGAGTGTCAATATAGGGGGCTGTATATTGGAACTCTGTATTTTATGCACAATTTTCCTGAAAACCTACAACTTCTTTAATAAAGGAAAAAAAAGTTATGCTAGGGAAAAAATTGGAAAAAAACAATAAACCAAACTATATACCAAACTGATATCATAAACACAAAGAGAAAGAATTTATTCTGAGGCCTTTAGAACACAGTGTTGTGACCAAACAGCCTCATATAATATCAATATTGCTGTTTTGGAACTATTACCTTTATATTAAAGGTCAATTCAACTAATTAATTAGGTTAATCATGCCAGGAATCAGAGGAAGAGAAATGGCATACAATTACAAAATCAAAGAAATCAAGTGAACATAAAAATGGTAAGAATGAATAAAAATATCAGTATGAACTCTCTCTTTAAGATATATGTATTTTGTAGTTCTGTCCACTTAATAGCACAGAAACAATGTCACTCCAGCAGCGATGAGCACCTGTAAAGTTCAAATTGTTATCTTTAATATCATTAGCCATTAGAAGGGCTCCCTGAGGGGAAGGTGGGGTGTGAAATTCCCATCAGATCAATAGTATATCCAACTCTATCAGGAGAGAGAATTAGAGAATAATGATGAGAGATTTGAGCATTGGCTTTGAAAATGCACTCTTGGCCCCTAAACTGCTGATAATTGTATCTTTTCTCTCTTTTCATTAACTGTTAAAAGGATTAAATCTCAGTGCCAACAGAGAGGCATCTCTTGTGGAAAAGTCAGCCTGGAGTGGGACTGTGCACACTAAATAAAGCTGGCAGCTGGGTTGGAATGCCTAGGCAGCAGCAGCAGCATGCCTCCCCTTACCCCCACCTGTAAAAAAAGAGGGGGCTCCCTGAAAACAATAGCTAATTTCAGGTCTGAGACAGGCAAAGTACAAGGTGAAAGTGGGACCTTTTGCTCTGCTATAAACCAAGGAAGTTATTTAAGATTAATGGGTCATGTTAAAAGGATCCAGAATCCAGTCTGAAAGAGTTCTTAGTGGGTGTATTAGTTAGGGTTCTCTAGAGAAACAGAATCAACAGGGAATACTCACAAATTTATAAAATATATAAAAGTATCTCATGTGACCATGGGGATGTAGAGTCCAAAATCCACAGGGCAGGCTGTGGAGCCAATGATTCTGATGGAGGGCCTGGATGAATTCCACAGGAGAGGCTCGCAGGCTGAAGCAGGAAGAGAGCCTGTCATCTTCTGAATCCTCCTTAAAAGGCTTCCAGTGATTAGACTGAGCATCACTTACTGCAGAAGACACTTCCCTTGGCTGATTACAAATGGATCATGTCAGCTGTGGATGCAGCTGACATGATCATGATTTAATCTGTGAAATGTCCTCATTGCAACAGACAGGCCAGCACTTGCCCAACCAGACAAACAGGTACCACCACTTGGCCAAGTTGACACATGAACTTGACCATGACAGTGGGTAAAGTGGTGATGACTTGAGCATTAAGAAGAATCACTGCTGGCAGACTAAAACATGTACTCAATAAAAAACTGTGAGCCCATTATGGTAGTTAAAGATAAGACAGAAAAACTAATCTGTACCATTTGAAGTTACTACTAAAATTATTCCATTTTTAAAATTGATAATTAGAAGAATTAAACATTTATCCTGCCCAACTGATGAAGGAAAGCTACACTTTACTGAAAAATACCAACCAACAAATGTAGAATAGTTAGAAAATACCACTTCACAAACCCAATGGTATTAGTAATTAAGGAAAGGATTATCCAGTAACATTTTAAAAGACTAAGTTTCAGCCATTAAGTATACTGCAAACAGAATGCTTTCAGTTCCAAGGGAAAAAACAATCATGCAAGAGAAGTGTCAGACTGTCACCCCTCTAATCCAGTGGGCACAACCATGAGAATCAACCAGATATTATTGTTCTGGTGCCATGCAGTATAAAACACACAAGTCACCTATAATGAAGCCTATATAAAGCCAAATATATTTAATTTGAACCCATAATACCTTTAGATCTAACTTCCAATACAGAAAATTAAAGGCAGAAATGAACAATGTAAAGCACTACCATGTTGGAGCAATAAGAAAAACTCAGAAGGTGGGTCATTCTGCAAGACATATAGTCTGATCTCTTCAATGAATCAATGCCACTAACAAAAGGGGAGAGTGCTTGATTAAAGCAGATTTAAAGGGTGGATTAACTAGATATGTGTATTCCTGAACTGGACTGTGGTTTGAATGAGCAAGCAATATACACTTTTGGGTCAACTGAGGAAATACGAATATGATCTCTATCAAAAAAGTTGAAAAGTTACTGGAATAGATAGAAATTATTGACTGAAAAGAGCAGTTTACAAAACAACATGAAAAAAGTATGATTTCAGGCTGGGGGGAAATACAAATAACCATACCGGAGTCCAGAAAAATATCCAAGTGACTATTTACTAAGGGGTTGACTCATACATGGTCTGTGACTGATGAGAATGTAATGATTTTACTTTTAATTGTATTTTCTGACTTTTTTACAAAGTTCATTCAATGCTTTTGGTAATAATAAAATGTCTTTTTTCATCATAAAGATGGAAATCATAAAGATGTGGCTCTGGATCTTTTTTTTCTAAACTTTATTATTAATTAAAAAAATTAACAAACAAAACATTAAGATATCATTCCATTCTACATATACAATCAGTAATTCTTAATATCATCACATAGTTGCATATTCATCATTTCTTAGAACACTTGCATCAATTTAGAAAAAGAAATAAAAAGACAACAGAAAAAGAAATAAAATGATAATAGAGAAAAAAAATCATACATACCATACCCCTTACCCCTCGCTTTCATTTAC
>PVIY010010496.1:21390-68549 GCA_004026745.1 Myrmecophaga tridactyla
TTTAACATTTGTTCTCCCTATTATTTATTTTTATTCCATATGTTCTACTCTTCTGTTGATATAGTAGCTAAAAGGAGCATCAGACACAAGGTTTTCACATTCACAGAGTCTCATTGTGAAAGCTATATCATTGTTCAATCATCATCAAGAAACATGGCTACTGGAACACAGCTCTACATTTTCAGGCAGTTCCCTCCAGTCTCTCTGCTACATTTTGAACAACAAGGTGATATCTACTTAATGCATAAGAATAACCTCCAGGATAACCTCTCGACTCTGTTTGGAATCTCTCAGCCATTGACACTTAGTCTCATTTCACTCTTCCCCCTTTGGTCGAGAAGATTCTCTCAATCCCTTGATGCTAATTCTCAGCTCATTCTAGGGTTTTTCTCAGTCCCTTGATGCTGAGTCTCAGTTCATTCCAGGATCTCTGTCCCACATTGCCAGGAAGGTCCACACCCCTGGGAGTCATGTCCCATGCAGAGAGGGGGAGGGTGGTGAGACTGCTTGTCATGTTGGCTGGAGGGAAGGGCCACATCTGAGCAACAAAAGAGGCTCTCTTGGGGGTGACTCTTAGGCCTAAATTTTAAGTAGACTTGACCTATCCTTTGTGGGGTTAAGTTTCATATGAACAAACTCCAAGACTTGGGGCTCAGCCTATAGCTTTGGTTGTCCAGTGGCTCTGGATCTTAAACATGTAAAAAGATGTTCAATTTCACTGATAGGAGAAAAGCAAAATTTAAATTACATAAAATAACATCAAGGTCAATTCCACACTAATTTGTTATGAGAGAAAGAAAGAGAATAAGAAGCAGAACAATGTCCCTACAAGACAATGAAGTGCAAAAAATAAATAAATAAATACATACATACATACATACATACATACATACATACATACATACATAAATAAATAAGACCTGTCCAAACACACTCAAGACTTCAAATGATCTTTTCAGTCTCCATACTTAAATATGAGAAACTGCAGAGAATCACCAAAAATCTGAGAAATCTTCGCACATGAAAAGAGTCAAAAACGAAGTGAATAAAAATCACCTTGGAGGAAACAGACTATGTAGGGGAAAAAGAAACCTTAAAAAAAAAAGAGAGAGAAAAAGAAATGAAAAAAAATAAACATACAAAGTATAGTCTCTGTCCATAGTATAAAGTAGAAATAAAGAACAAAAAGATATATGGGGAAAAAAAAAGAATATGCAAAAGGGTTTCTGCTTCTAGAAGGCTATGCAAATATGCAAAAGGGAATAAATTATTTTTTGCATCAGTTTTCTTCCATTTTTTTCCCAAACTTAATTTCTAATGATACAAATGACTAAAGACCAGTAAACAAATCATCTTCATGTATATATTACATACTTAGGAATATAGATAGAAACTGTTCCCAAAAAAGGTGTTCAGAAATGTCTCTTCACAATATGAACAAAAAACCTCTATAAAAGGGGACAAAGGAGCAACTTTTAAGGAGTTCTGAAGCAGAATAAAGATGACAAAAAAGAATCAATCTGGAATCATCTGTTCTAAAAAAAACACTCCTACAGAAAACCATAGCTAATGAGTTCCTTCAAGAAAAGTATGAGGTAGTTTTAGCCTCTTAATTAAATCTACTGCAGCTTGGAGTATTTTTCTTTGTTTTATGACTAATTTTCTTTCTGTCACTTGGTGATTTAGAACTACCTGTAGAAACTAGATAATGCTTCATTTTTTAATATTTACCATTTTACAGTATGCAATTCCTCTAAAATGATGTGGTTTTTAATTTCGTTGTTTTGGCATTCTTTTTGAATCACCTTCAAATACTTTTTCAAACTCATGATTATAAACACTTTCCATATCAAGCCTGCCACTTAAAATGACAGCCAGGTTGGAGAGTTACCAGGCTGAATAACAAGAGTTCATTATGCATTTGGTGTAGAAAGAAAAAAGGAGCTCAATGACATTGTACCTTAGAAAATTTTCCAAGCAGAGTTTATCAATTATTCAGTGGATGGCTTCATTTTCCCCAAACTGCTACCATAAAGTTATATTACAGCAATCAGTCTTTCCAGAACCCATTTTATGGTACTTAAGAAAAACAACACTCTTTATAATATCCTTAAAAACATTTACAATCATTCAGAACTTTATGAAAATCCAATTTCTCTCCTCAAGTAACTTTCCAATACTGTCTAATTTGTCCATGTCTGTGTAGAAATACCAGGATATTCTCCATCAGCTCACAAATTCAAACTTGTGACAGTGAGCAGTGACTAAAGAGCTTCAGGTATTTCTTCTCTCCACATTCTGAACTGTGCTCTGAAATTTCCCTTTCCTTCTGTCTTACTGGAGACACTTATCACACATTTCAGGGTTTTGAGGTTTCCCTTCAATAACTTTTATTCTCTTAAAAAAAAAGGTGCTTGCTATTGACAAGATCTCTCTCTTTTGTTCCTCATTAACCTCTGAGTCTTGATAACCTGAGGAGATTAAACTGCTTTGATGAACTTTTTTCTCCCAGGCTCACCAGTTTGGAGACCCTTGGGGTTCCTGTCTCTGTCAAATCCATGGCATTATGATCTAAACTCCGGGCTAAAGGAATTTTTTCTTTGCTTCTGCTCCAAGTAAAACTGATGCTGACTCATTGCCATTACCCAAGTGGACTTAAGAGACCATGTTTTCACAAAAAGTCCACTTTGCCTAAAGGTTCTCCTTGATACTGAAATTCTTTGTGGATCATGAACTTCAATAGCAAATTTTTCTCACAGAAATGTAAGTTCTCTAGCTGTTCCCATTGGAATAATTTCTGAGGCTTCACCTTATCTTGAAATCATACTGGCTGGTTCCTTTATAGCTGATTCCAAACCACCAAGGAATTCCTTGTTTGTCCTTTACTGCATAGTAATGGAATCCATAAGTTGGTAGAGTTTCTACTATTTTCATGTACTGGACCATGACTCGAGTCAGACCTTCGATTTTCAAACAATGCTCAGTTACTCCGTCCTCACAATAAGCAAGGGGTAGATGTTCCTGAAGAGTTTTGGCTGGAAAGGCTGGCAGCCTCTTTAAATCTTTGCTGGCATTTTCATCACAAAGGCCCTGCAATGAGGCAGTGAGAGTTCTAGAGCACCACAGGCAGGTAGACTCCTCGAGCAGGCACATAACCAGAGAGGGAAGAGGAGAGAAATGGAAAACTGGGGAGAGAGGGGGGAGGGGAAGGGGCAGGGGAAAAGTCAAGTTGGCTGTGCCAGATGCTGCCCTCCTCCCCTCACAAGCCACAAGGTCTTTGCCTCTGTCCATTCTTAAAGAGTTTTTTTTGCACATCATACAATAACAACCTAAATAAATTGCCATGCCTTTGCCTGGCATATAGCATAATCTATATGAAGACATTTACTTTTCTTCCACAAAGCATCCCTCCCCCTCCCCCATATTCCCTGCTTGTTGACATTTTGTTTTGGCATAATTCCTTTGCTGAAGTCAATGGAAACATATTATAATGTTACTGTTGACTATAGATCCCAGCTTTCACTTACTTTATTTTTTTCCCTGTATACCATCCCATTCTCAACACCTTGTAATGTTCACATTCATTTTCCCTCATGCAAAAACATTATTATATTTGTACATTTAACCACCATCATTGACCACTCCAGAGTTTGTGAAGTTATACAGTCAAGACTGTATCTTCTATCTTTCCTTCTGGCATCATACATGCCCCTAATCTTCCTCTTTCAACCATACTAACACTCATGTTCAGTATGCTTACAATATTGTGCAAGTACAATATTGTGCTATCCCTTTCTGGATCTATACAATCAATCCTACTGAACATTCTGTAGTCCTTTAGCATCGAATGCCTGACCTCTACCCTTTTCTATCTCCTGATACCCCATATTCCCAACTTTAACTGTCAAAGTTTGCTCATTAATGTTAGTTCACATTAGTGAGACCATACAGTATTTGTCCTTTGGTTTCTAGCTAATTTCACTCAGCATAATGTCCTCAAGATTCATCCACATTGTTACATGCTTCACAACTTTTATTCTGTTTACATCTGCCTAATATTACACCATATGTAAATACTGCAGCTTTGACACCCACTCATCCACTGATGGACATTTGAGCTGTTTCCAACTCTTGGCAATCATAAATAATGCTGCAATAAACAATAGTGTGTGAATGTGTGCTTCTGGCCTTGCCTTCATTTCCTGTGAATATATACCTAGCAATGGGATTGCCATGTGATCAAGCAATGGGTCCTGGGCTTTTCATTTTGGGGAGCTTTTTGATGATTGATTCAATCTCTTTACTTGTGATTGGTTTGGTGAGGTCATCTGTTTTCTTCTCAAGTCAATGCTGGCTATTCATGCCTTTCTAGGAAGTTGTCCATTTCATTTACATTGTCTAGTTTATCATTTAATTATTCATAGTATCCTCTCATTATCTCCTTGATTCCTGCAGTGTCATTGGTTATGCACCCTCATCCATTTATGATCTTATTCATTTGAGCCCTTCTCTCTCTCTCTCTTTCTTTTTTTTTTTTGTCTACCAAGAAAAGAGACCACCAATTTTTGTTTTTATTTTCTTAAGAACAAAATTCTGGTTCTGTTGATTTTCTCTACTATTTTCATATTCTTAATTTCATTTATTTTTGCTCTAATATTTATTATTTCTTTTCTTTTGTTTGCCTTGGGATTGGTTTGATTTTTTCCCCTAGTTCTTCCAAGTGAACATCTCATTCCTTGGCTTTTGCTCTTTCTTCTTTTTTAAATATAAGCATTTAAGCAAAAATTTTCCTATCAGTCCCACCTTTGCTGCCTCCCATAAATTTTGATATGTTGTGTTTTCATTTTAATTTTCCTCAAGATATTTATTCATTTCTCTAGTAATTTCTTCCTTGACTCACTGGTTGTCTAAGAGTCTGTTGTTTAGCCTCCACATATTTGTTAATTTTCTGGCCCTCTGCCAGTTATTGATTTCCATCTTCATTTCATTATGATCCAAGAAAGTGTTCTGTATAATTTCAATCTTTTAAAATTTATTGAGATTTGCTTTGTGACCCAGAATATGGTCTATCCTTGAGAATTATCCATGAACACTTGAGAAAAATGTAATATTCTGTAAATGTTTGTTAAGTCTAGTTCATTTATCATCGGAGTTAAGGTAATTCAGAGCATGGGGGTGATGATGACATTGTCTATATTTTAGAAACACACATACTCTTTGAGATAAAAGAAAGAAAGGTTTGTTTGGTCTGGAACCTAAGTTTTCTGCAGTATTATTCTAAATCAACCTATCTGTATTGTTAATTTGAACAACTGAAACACAGTCAGCCCAGGATAAGAGGTCCTTTAATCCTGTATAGCTTAATGTAATGCCTGGATATATCTTAGAGTATATGAAGCAGATAATAAAAAATTATAGGCAAAGTCTCTTGAGAAATGGGAGAAAAAATATGGAACTATTAAACTTTATCATTAGGAAATCCCCTGATACTGTGCCAAACTGTAGGGACACCGAAATGAATACGACAAGACCTTGATCTTGAGGCTTTCAAGCTTATGTATGTAGCAGAGAAACTTAGCCTACCTATAGTAACCTATAGTAATGCTGCAGAAAACTTAGGTTCCAGACCAAACAAACCTTTGTTTCTTCCATCTCAAAGAGTATTTCTGGAGGACCTCGTTTTTTGCTCAGATGTGGCCTCACTCTAAGCCCAACCCTGCAAGTGAAATTATTGCCCTCCCCACTACATGGGACATGACATCCAGGGGTGAAAGTCTCCCTGGAGGCATGAGAGATGACTCCCAGGGATGAGTCTGGCCCTGGCACCAGGGGTCAACAATTCTATTTTGACCAAAAGGGGGAAAAGAAGTCTAACTAATAAAGTATCAGTGGCAGAGAGCATTCAAATAGAGTCAAGAGGCTACTCTGGAGGTTGTTTTTATGCAAGCCTCAGGTAGGCTTTGCTACCTATAATAACCTGTCAACCCCCAACCATGACCATTCTGGCCAATCCTAAAAAACACCCAGGGCAATGTATAAGATTCCACAAGGGTTACAGGCACTAGAGTAACTTGCCAGAAACCTAGAACTTCCAGATGGGTCCCTGGTCCAGATAAGTCCTGAAACCTAGCCCAGCCTCTCCAGAACATCAGATAGTTCCATCTCCCTACCCCATATTAGTGACAGACCCTTCCAAAGTATCAAAAATTTAGAACTGCCATAGCCCAAACAACCCCAATGAGAGGTATGGAAAGATCAAAAGTGATGGTGGAATTATACATAGAAGACAGAACTTAACAAATTAATATGAATGCTGAATCATTAAATTGATATCTCTTTTAGTTTCTGGTATTTTAGAGCAGCTAGAACTAAAAACCTAAAATTGTGAAATTGTAATCCATGTCAAAGTCTGAAATATGTTCTACAACTAATTTGTGCTTGGACATTTATAGCTTTTTTGTATATATGTTATTGTTCACAAAACAAGAAGGGAAAAAAAGTTGATTGTGATAAAAAGTAAAAAAAAAGTAAGTCCTTGGTATAGTATAACAGAGAAGACAGGATTTAACAAATGGGTATGACTGTTGAATCATTATATTGATATTTGTCATTATAATGATATTTCTGTTCATCTCCAGTGTCTTGGAGCAGTAGAAGAAAAAACCAAAAACTCGTGGAACTGTAACCCATACAAATCTTTAAAATCTGTTCAATAACTGCTTGTTAAAATGTACTTGGAAATGTATTGTTTTCTTGTACAATTGTTATATTTCACAATAAAAATAATGATTAAAAAAAAGTATTGCAAGAGTCCCTTGAGGACCTGAAGGGAAAAATAAAGGAAGTATTAAATTTTCCCATCTGGGAAATCCCAGGTACCCTCTCAACCATTTGTAAATCTCAAAAACAAAATGTGCCCAACGCTTGATTTTTTTCTTTTTTCTTTTTTGCATGGGCAGGCTCCAGGAATCAAACCTGGGTCTCCAGCTTGGCAGGCCAGAATCCAACCTTTGATTTTGAGACTTGCCCATAGCAAACTTATTTTTTCTGGAGCCCCCCTTGGCAACGCAAGAATTTTTTCTTTAATGGCAGGGTCACATTTCATTATTTTTACATGTGAATATCCCATTATTGCAACACTGCTTGTTGAATTTCTTGCTCTGCTTTTGTTTTTTCTGTTTGTTTCTTTTGCTTGTTTGTTCATTTTTTTGGGGAAGTGCGTGGATCAGGAATTGAACCCATGTCTCCCACATGGCAGGTGAGAATTCTACCAATGAACCACACTTGTAGCCCCTCAAATTTAATTATGTCTGGAGAAGCTAAGACCACCTATAACAATGCTGAAAAGTTGCTTCCAGGAAACCTTTTACATTGCTCAGATGTGGCCTTCCTCTCTTTCTAGCCCAAGTGTACAAAGAGGATCACTACCATCTTCCCCATGTAGAAAATGACTGTGTTGGTTTGAAAGGATGTATGTACCCTAGAAAAGCCATGTTTCAATCCTAATCTCATTTTGTAAAGGCAACCATTTCTTCCAATCCTTATTCAGCACCATATGCCTGAAAGTGTAATTAGATCATCTCCCAGGAGACGTGATTTAATCAAGAGTGCTTGTTAAGCCAGAGGGGTAGAGACATGTCCCCACCCATTTGGGCGGGTCTTGATTAGTTTCTGAAGTCCTATAAAAGAAGAAACATTTTGGAGAATAAGGGAGATCCAGAGAGAGTAGAGAATGCTGTAGCACCATGAAGCAGAGTCCACCAGCCAGCGACCTTTGGAGATGGAGAAGGAAAATGCCTCCCAGGGAGCTTCATGAAACAGGAAGCCAGGAGAGAAAGCTAGCACATGATGCCATATTTGCCATGTGCCTTTCCAGCCAAGAGAGAAACCCTGACTGTGTTCACCATGTGCCTTCTCACTTGAGAGAGAGACTCTGAACTTCATTGGCCTTCTTGAGCCATTTCCCTGGATGCCTTTGATGGGACATTTCTATACATTTGCTTAAATTGGGACATTTTCTCAGCCTTAGGACTGTAAACTCGCAACTTATTAAATTCTCCTTTTTAAAAGCCATTCTGTTTCTGGTATATTGCATTCTGGCAGCTAGCAAACTAGAACAATGACTTTCAGGGGTGAGAGTCTCCCTGACAATATGGGACATGACGCCTTAGGATGACACTGGCACAGGAGCAATGGGATTGACAATACCTTTCTGGCCAAAAGGGAGAAAAGAAGTATAATAAAATAAGGCATCAGTGACTAAAGAGATATCAAGTAGAGTCAAGAGGCTATTCTTATGCAAGATTCATTTAAGTAGTGTTAACTGCCATGGTTTGCTAAACCCCAACCAACATGACTCCTCTTAACTCATAAGAACACTGAGGGCTCCAATTGAGTCTCTAAAAAGTTTTCATGCCCTAATTTTGTTTTTCTAGAATTTATAATTTCCAGAGGATTCCTAAGCCAGATAAATCTTGAATCCTGGAGAGACAAGCCTATCTTGAGATTATCAACTAATTACACTGCACTATCATCACCCAGAATGAGACCATCTTCCCAAACCTCAGGGAACAGGAGGACCCCACCTAGAGCAGAGAAGTAAGCATGGAGGATTAATATCACAGCCTTCATGGAGAGACTACTACGGCTGAAGACTCCACCCAGAATGTGACCAGAGAGCACCCCATGAGTGATGATGAGTTTTAGCCCATTGAGGCCATTGTCTACTTTGACTATGTTGGCCAGATATCCCAAGAGCTGTCCTTAAAGAAGGGTCATTCCTGTTGCTTTACCAGTGAGCTTCCAATGACTGGTTAGAAGATCAACACAATGGCATTGATGGACTCATTTCCAACCAGTACATCATGATCCAAGACACTGAGGAGAGGTCCAGCCTCAAGTCTGAGACTGAGGTCATTTCTGAAACAACTGAAGAAAAGGTGACAGCCAGAGCAAGGACAAACAGTCCTAGTGGGTGTCATACAGCTGATGTTTATCTTGTAAACATCAACAAGACCTCAGGTGTACCAGCCTAACGTTCGTCACATGTTCACTGTTGCTGCAAGGCAGAGAGGGCTGAGAAAGCTTTTTCAAACCTTCTCAGCAGGTCCAGGCCTTCAGCTGGCTGCCCTCATGCTGTGGAAGGTGCTCTTTGAGGAGACCACATCTGTGGGGATAGACACCATAGGCAGCTTCACCAGGGCCACCTGAACACCCTGGTGCATCTGAGTTTGCATTTACCCTGGCATTTGCAGATGGAAGTGGGGAAGCAGGTGACCTGAGACACCTGGAAGTTGGCAATTGTGGTGTCTGTGAGCAAGGCTCCAGGCTTGGGGCCTGTGACCATGGTGAGCTGGGGGTTCTGCTGCTGTGGGGGCTCAAGGAGTGCACCTGCACTTGGGGCATTAGGGGAAGGGGTTCCAGCTGAGCCTTTGTGAGTTGGAGCTGGGGGGCAGCTGCAGTTTCTGCTTCTGCATTTTGATGAGGTGTTTCCAGGATATGCTAGAGGCTGAGCCTTGAACTGAATCTGTGGATTCTGTAGACCACGCAACAGAAAGCTTTGCTTCTAATGTTACCATCGCTTGAAAAGCTGCAAATGAGCAGGTGTGACTGCTTTTTCCAGGAAGCTGAATCCCTGAGGTTTGGGAAATGTGTCACCAAACACTGTGTTGGGCTTCCACTGATGTCAGGTTGGTGATGACCACTGCTGAGGCTGTCATAGAAGTGGCCACCCAAAACCCAAGAGTCATTGCCATGGACACAGAGGTTGGACATAGTGGTGTCTTGGGGCCAACTGCATTGGCAGAAGGAGAGCCTCTGGATGCAGTTAAAGCTTCAGACACCACTGGCAAAGTAAGATGCTTGTTAATAGACTGGAAGCTGATACCAAGGACACCAACTATTATGACACTGCCACTCACTGTGTCCACTGTAGTGCTTGTCCCAGTAACTGAGGTTTTAATGGCTCCTGCCAGCACTGCTCACTGCAGTTATTGCAGGCCTTAACTTCAGCTAAGGCTGGTCAGTCTGGGCCTGACCATGGGGTTGCAGCTGAAGCTGGGGCAAAGGCTGGGCCTGGACCTCAGCAAGAGGCATTAAGTCCAGCAACCTGCTGGGGCTGTGGCAGTTGTAGCAACTATTGTGGTGGCTGTTGGTGCTGCTGCTAGGGAGGTGGTGCCACTGCAGTCTGCTGGATTTTCTGCTGATCAGTCAATGCCCTTTTCCCCTTCATGATCTGTTCTGCACAAAGAGACACAATCTGATTAGAAGGCAATGGTTTGACAACTTGAACAAGTTGATTCAACTTTTTGCCAACTTGGTGTCATACTTGGGATTTTTCAGAAAGGGAATCACACCAAGCAGAGGTTTTACTAGTGAGATTCTCTTTCTGACAATCACTTTCATTAGTGATCAATGTATGCGTACAGCTGGGTGTGAGTGTCATTCTCATGCTAGGAACAGATCTGACTGGTAGGGAGAGGGTGAATATTTTTATTCTTTCTTAATTCCCTGTGAATGTTGATGTTTCCACAGCATACCCATGCTGTTTGGAAAAGCAGTATATTCAACTGCAGATGTTAACAAAAGTATTCATAAGGTCCCACTTAGAACATCTGTAGGTGACACAATTGTCAGGTTTAGAGGAAGCTCTAGTAGCTCTCTTACAGCCTGCAGGAGTGTCCAGTTGGGGTAGTTAGATTCAGTCGTCAACTTGGCCAGGTGAAGATGCTTAGATATATTGCTGTGGACATATATCCAGGTTCACGATGGCATGTGAACCTCATCTGTTCCTGATTACATCTGCGGTCAGCTAGGAGATGTGCCTCCTGCAATGAATGATTTTTGAGTTAATTGGCTGGTGCTTAAATGAAAAAGTTCAATGTAGCACAGCCCAAGCAGCTCAGCATACCTCATCTCAGCACTCACGGCTCAGCCCAGGCCTTTGGATATGCAAAAAGAAATCACCCTGGGGAAAGTTGTTGGAAACCAGAGGCCTGGAGAGAAGGCCAGCAGAGACCATCCTTTGCCTTCCCATGTAAGAAAGAACCTCAGTTGAAGGTTGGCTGCCTTTCCTCTGAAGAATTTAATAAAATCCCCTTTTATTAAAAGCCAATCCATCTCTGGTGTGTTGCATTCCAGCAGCTAGCAAACTAGAACAACAGTCTTCACTAATGAGTCTCTCAGGAATATCTTCACCAGAGTTTTCTGCAGGTTTGGTAAACGTTGGCCAAGATTAGACAAACTGTGTTTATTGCTTCAATGGAATATTCTTATTCTGCTCCTTTCCTTATCTTTGCATTTTTAACATGGCTAGAGTGGCTTGGTCAAACAGTGATTGAGGAGGAATGACTGCTTCTTCCCCAGATGCTACTTCTTTTTCCAACCTGTAGCTGAGTCTGCCTTGTGTTGCTTATGCTCTTTCTGCACATACATGGGAGGCTATTTAGATTGGGAACAGGAGGGGTCTTCTCTATGAGACACATGACTGAGTCAAAAAGATGTCATTTTCACCCTGCGTGAGTGAAAGGAGTGAAGGAGTGGGGCCCACAGAGGCATAAATCCTGTCTATGCGCAAATGCCCAGATGTACTGCATTTGGTAGGGGTAATGTCTGGTATATGTGAGGACCCCTTCCTCTTCTACCAGCACCTGGGCCTCCCACTATGGTAAAGCATTGAGTTCCAGGACTTAAAGTCATGACCCCACCCTTACTGTTTATTTATCTTGCTCAGTGGAAGTATAATCATTCCAGGTAATTCAAAACATAGGTTTCAATTGGGATATCTCTAAGTGTGAGAACTCTTCACTATGTTGTGACTTGTCTAAGTATGATGATACAACATCACACTTCATTCAGATACTGGCTCCATTGTGCAGACTTGTGCATCATTCACAATATATTCAATACTCTTGAGAGCCTCTATGAAACTTCTTATGTTTTTGAGTACAATGGATTCTGTAGCAGAACTTTCCTAAGGAAGGACAACAAATCCTGCTGCTCTCACTGAGAAGCCAGCATCATCTGTGGGAAAATAAACTTAAGAGAGCTTGGATGGCTTGCTCTGTCAGGAAAAGCATGGCATAGTCAACCCCTTGGGCAGTGACTTCTTGGATCAAGGCATAAGTGCCATTCTTCAAAATGTTTATCTAATGGAGATGGCATTAATAATAACAATGTGGACATTATTACATCTCTCAATCCTGTTGCACTATGCTTTGGCCTTAGTATCCATCATCAGTTTCAGGTCATTCTCATAGAATACAATCATGTCCATCCAACAAGCTTTATAACTGTACATCAAAAATGGGTGTAAAGGAGGCACAGAGAACCTGTCTTTGTTGAAAGATTTCATTAGTTCCTGCCACAGTTCACTGTTGGAATCTTCATAAATTCTTATGCAGGTGAGATAACAGAAGTTCAAGAATATTTCTAAAATGTCTAATAGAAGAACTATCTGTGACAAAATGAGGACTTGATGTCCTTCAGATTTCAACTAATGAAGTAAGATAGGAAAGGCTTATAGCTTTCCTGAATCAAACTATACCAACCTCAGCTCAGGAAACTGCAAGAATAACAACACTGTTATCTGCTGAAAATGCAGAAAATAGAACCCTGTTTTCCCTCAGACCATGCTGAACATCACCAGCCTGTGCTTGTACAAGGGGGGCTGTCTGGTCACCAACAAGGATAAAGGCATTGCCATCACTTCTGGAATCACATGTGCCACCCATCAATGATATCTTTGAGGGATTCCTTACATGGAGAAAATGTCAGAATTAGACCACCCTTGCTTTTTCAGGGTGAAGTCAAACAGTCCAATGGGCAAACCCACTTCCCAGCACTTCTGTGAAAATATCCAAGTCTTGCTCTACTTTCTCCAAGCAGGGGGAAAAACCTGAATAAACTTCTGCTATAAACTCAAACTCAGAAAAACTTTGGTTGACATAGATCAGATCTCACAGCTCCTTCAAGAGTCTTTCTCCTCCTGCATTGTCTCTTCCATGGGAGAGGCCAGTTTATAGGATATACTGGGGTCTTCTGCAGCCATTGTGTGAAACACAACATGACATGGATCCCCAGTTGGTGGGGTCATAGGTGCAGGGCTCAGGGAACCAGCCAGGGTCTTGCTTCCCAGGGCACATAACAGTGCTGTGCTTGGCCCCTGCCTGGAACCCAGTCTCAATTGCCACGGGGTCAGATGGGCAGAGGTACAGATATGCAGGGGTGGACATGATCTGAAAGACAGTGTCTGAGAGCTACAGAAGTTGGCTTGCAGTAAGCTTTTGCAGTGCATAATGTGACAAGGAGAATTTTTTTCCCATGAAACTGCAACTTCACAGGTGTCTCTGGCTGAGCAACTCAGTTTTGTGTCCCTGCTACAAAGCCAGCTGAGCAATTTTTACTATCTCTTCACTATGCAGCTGAACCTAGGCCTGGGAGGTGAGCACCAGTCTCTGGCACAGTACACTCTGCTGGGCAGTGTGTGCAGGGGATGAATTCAGGGGAAATCTGGGGCCAGGGCCCACAGCTTTGCAGGCTGGGCTGCATGATGTTAATGATCAATGGGGGACAGGGGGCAAGCTTGCAGTGTTGATGCAGCTGGGCTGGCCAGAGGCCACATGTTCACACTACCCACAGTGAGACTCTTGTGGTCCCAGATTGTGGATGGCCCCTTCTGTTGGTATGTGGGGCTCAGAAGGTCTCCTTTCTCTGGCTTGAAAGGGAGATCCTGCATGCTGGAGGTAAACCTACACCCACAGAACAAACTGGGCAATTCCCAATTATTACTAAAACACAAAGTTCCTGCTGTTGGATGGGCTCAAACTATTCTGCTTCACAAGCACACTGGCATCCAAAACCTTCAGGTAGGACATGCACTGCCAAAGCCCAGTCGGGGGGCCAGACACACCTGCTAGTATTTTATTCAGGGCATGGTGGCATGGAACTTTCCTTCTGGCCCTGCCAGGACAGTAGTGAAGAGACTGGAATGTAGGAATATATCCAGTCCTCAAAGTGGCTCTGGTGAACAGTGAAGGGAAAGCCTGCAGATGTTGGACTAGGAAGCAGCAGAAAAAACAGAATCATCTGCTAGTATCCTGTAAACATGGAACCAAAATTCTGGAGCATTATGTTCACCCTTGGCTCTACCACAAGGCTACTGTTCATCAGCTGCTGGATCTGGTGCTTGGGGAACAGGGGTGCTAGATGAGGAAAAGAGTGTGGCAGGGGATTGGGGCATATATGAGTGGGACTGCAGAGGTTTCTCATCTTTGCTGCCTGTGAAGGACCTGGGATGCTCCATCTGATGCTGTTCATTCTGAGAGCCCCTGTGATGGTGCATTAACACCCCATATTTTATCCAATAAAATCTCATCCCAGGGTGACAGGCCAAGCTCCTTGTGTCTGATTGGTAGCGGCAGACTGCAGCAGCCTCAGCTGCTCAGTAATTTTATGGGCCAAGGATAGGAATCCTCAGCACCTTTTAAGTAATTTTACCACCTGATGCTGATCTACCTTTCCAGCTGCATGACCTGCAAATACCTCCCTGGCATATGGTTCTCCAACAATCCCTAAATACATGTTTCTTCATTTTATCCACATCTTTGCATGATACAACCTTTTAAAGTGCCATCACCTCCACTTTTCTGCCTCATTTATCTTAATTCATCACTTCCTTTTTAAAATTCCAACCATTTCACATCTCTCCCCAACCCCACACCTCAACCCCATATTCTAGGTCACAGGCAGAATTAATTGAACCTTCTATCATGCTCATAATATTCCTCTATTGAGGGCCCACCTCAAATTTAATACTCACATGTCTCTATTATTACAATCTGTTATTATTTCCCCCACTAGACTGAGTTTCTTATCTTCCATATCATTTTCCAATCTATACATTCCTAGCAAGAATTTGGCACAAGGTTGAGGATCAATGAATAAATCCCACTACCAATGTACATAAAAATTATACACATTTCTTTCCAGAGAAAAAGTCAAGACAACCTGATGGAGTCCAGGTTTCAGAGAGAATTCAACACTCTTATATTGAACACTTCTATCCCATCATCTTAGGTAAGATAATCAGGCAGCTCTTTGGGGAGCAAAGAAATATATATACATGCAGTATAGGCAAACATACACACCAGACACACATATTATATATGCATGCATGAATAAATACATATATATATGCATACATTCAGATACATACACAATAGATAAAGACAGATAGATATATAGATATTTCTATGTAAACATTTTGTACAGATACACACAACATGTATGCACATAAATACTCCTTCTGTGAAACTGAAAATATTCCTTGGATAAAGGGGCTTTTTGGTGGGCTTGACCAGAGAAGGAAATTTTACATGGAAAAGTAAGGATTTAACACCTTTTCTCCCACCCTCAGAGCCCCTAGAACAGAACTACTTCAATCTGAAGGTGGCAAAGCCTTGTCTCACACCTTGGACCTGATACTAAATTCTGGACAAAAAGAAGGAGGAGAAGAAATAGAACAGGAGACAGCAGTGGAGAGAGATAAAGATAAGAGAGCCACAACAAACCACATTATAAAACAGTTAGTTCTAGCTTTCTTTGCCCACAACTAAAATTATGTGCCTTCCTCTTGGTATCAAAAATATTGTACAACATGGGTGTACAATGACAATTCAGTGGGAGAATTCTCACCTGCCATGAAGGAGACCCTAGTTCAATTCCCAGTGAAAAACCTCCCACCCATCCACCCCCCAAACTCAACAAATATTGAGGCAATAACGGAATACTCACATGGAAAAAGAATAAAATATGACCCGTCAATCAGCATACCAAAACAAAACAACAACTGCGGGGATGCAACAGATGTTCAGTGTTAGAATTTTTGCCTGCCATGCAGGAGACCTGGGTTTGGTTCCCAGCTGAGCACTCCCCCATGCCCCACAAAAAAATTCAACAAATGGTGCTGTGATGATGGGATATTCACAGGGAAAAAGAATGAAATGTGACCCATACCATACAGTACACCAAAAAAAAGCAAGTACATATCAAGGTAAATTTAGAAAAAACAGTACTGCCTTAATTAAGACTCTCTTACTCTTTTCCATTTGCTCATGTCATATGGGTGAGGTAAGATGGAAAAAAGGTGTGAGACAGAAAAGAACAAGTCTCCATGTGAAAATCAGTCTCATTACTTTCTGGAATCATAATAAATATTCAGCAAAATTGTACTGCATGCCTACTGTATTCTGAGCAATATGCTGTGCAATGGAAATACCAAGATGAAAGATTATAGGCCTTGTTCCTCAAAATTTACAATCAAGTGAGGAGATGAACAAATAAACCAACTAGCCCAGCACACACGCAACTTAGGGAGAACAGATGAGAAGCAAAGACCTTATACAGGAAAGGATCTATTTATAAATATTTCCAGAAATATGCACATGACAAAAATAATATACCCAACTATGCATAACTTGATTTAGAATTGTTCTTTAACTTACAATGACACTTTTAAAATGAAGTCCAATGAATTAACCATGTTGTTCATCTACTAGAAAACTATAAAGCCATTAAAAATACTTTTGAAGTTCACTTACGTGTGTGTAACAAAGTTTAATATGAATTTAAGATTTTTTTCTACACTTCATAATAAAATGAGATACTAGGAAATATACATCAAAACATCTGTTGTGACCCACTAGCGAAGTGCCTTCACTTCTATCTATTTCCTTATGACTGAGTTCAGTAACTAATATTGTGATATTGAAGGTGAACATGATTGAAAGGGGTTGTATAGACCTAAGTGTCCCACTGATTAACACTACAAACATAAGTAAGTTCCTGCATTAAAAAAATACAGAAAAGAAGTTGTGGTTACTATTAGGAAGTGAAATTGAACGTAATTTTAAGAATGTACCTTTCTATATTTTCTACAGTAAATGTATTGCATCAATGTATGGGGACTTGTATAAACAGTGAGTTATTTAAAATAAAACAGCACTTTTAATTTTGGAATTAAATATGAACAAAGTTAAAGAACTAAATTTCTTTTTTATTAAGTTCATATGGCACTGAATTTCAAACACCTTCAGAAAATCAATTAATTTGTTCTCTAAGTCAATACTGGTACAGAGGACATTCTGTCTGCCCTTCCTGCATGGGTCCCAAATGTCCAGCTGCTCACTCACCTTGCTCTCCCACTTACTCCTGGGCAGCCACAGCCATCTTTGTGATGTCTCTTTTGGCCCATGTAGAGAGCAGCACTCAGACCCAAGCCCTGACTCACACCCCAAGGCATGGTCCTGCCTCTCCTGGCATCCGGGAGGCCCTGACATCACCCTGAGCTATGTTAACCAGTGCTGTCTGAGGAGGTGGCCTTTGGCTGGGAGAGTCTGGAAAGGAGAGGAAGTTGCTGAACCCATGGAAGACCTCTCAGCGGAGGGAAGGAGGACAGCACCTGGTCTGTGCCCTTTCCTGCTACACTGTCAGATGGCCCCTTTCCAAGTCCTTCAAAGTGCTAATTTCAACATAAGAAAATATTAACAATTGCCTGTCATCTCCCTAGCTCACTAAAACCTGAGTTCCCTGAGGCTGCTACTCAGCCCATGGCAAATTCTGGTGTGATTCTGTGGGAGGAGGGAGTGATGCTCTCTATGGCTCTGTCACATGCTGTCTGAATCACCCTCTGGGCCACCCCTGTTGCCCTACTCCCATTCCTATGTCTGTCAATCCACAGGCTCCCTCTGTCCAGAAGCACCAGGGATGTCAGGGGCTTGTACTTAGAAAATTACAAAATATTGCTAAAAGAAATTTAAAAATGACCAAAATAGATGGAGACATTCAGGAAGAGTGAATATCACTATGATGTCAATTCTACCCAAAAATGACTTACAGATTCAATGGAATACCAATGAAAATTCCAGCAACCTGATTTGAAGACTTGGAAAAGCAACTGGAAATTGAACTACAGATTTAATACAATACCAATAAAAATTCCCACAACCTCTTTGAACACCCACAACAGCTAGTTATCAAATTTACTTGGAAGGAAAATCCTAACCAAAACCATTCCAGTTAATCCTAAATAACACCTAGGGCAATATATACCTAGGGCAATATATAAGATTCCACAAGGGTTCCATGAACTGAGGTAACTTACCAGAAATCTACAACCTCCAGATGGGTCCCAGGACTAGATAAGTCCTGAGACCATGAGGGCCCAGCCTCTCCAGAACATCAGCTAGTTTCATCTCCCTACTCCATATTACTGACAGCCCCTTCCAACATGAAAAGTTAGAATGGGCATAGCCCAAATACCCCTGAAGAGTAGGACAGAAAGATCAAAGGTGATGGTGGAATTATACAGAGAAGGTGGGGTTTAACAAACAAGTATGACTGCTGAATCACTATATTGATAATTCTTTTAGTCTCCAGTGTCTAGAGCAGCTACAACTAAAAACCTTAAGATGTGGATTGTAGCCCATACCAAACTCTGAAATTTGTTCAACAATTAATTGTTGTGGCTGTGCTTTGAAAGTTACTGCTTTTTAATAAATATGTCATTGTTAACAAAAAAAAATTTTTAAGTCAATTGTGACAATAAAACAATGTTTATTCCTTCTAGCCTCGAAGGTTCTGGAGCAGCTAGAAGGGAAAATATGAGATGGTGGTATGGTAGCTGTGCCAGTCTGAATGTGTGGTGGACCCCAGAAAAGCCATGTATTTTGGTTCTCATTCAATATTGCCGGCTGGGAGCTTTTTGATTGTTCCCATGGAGATATTATTCATCCGATTGTGGTTATTAACTTTTGATTAGAGGGAGTTATGACTCCACCCATTCCAGGTGGGTCTTGATTATAGTTTGCTTTCAAGGGAAACATTTTGGAGACAGTCCCCTTAAGGAACCATGAAAACTACAAGAGCCCATGCAGCCAGACACCTTTGGAGTTTAATGAAGCAAGAGGCCTAGAGAGGATGATAATATACATTGCCATATTCACCATTTGCCTTTCCAGTTTACAGAGAAACCCCAAATTTTATCGGCATTATATGAGTGAAGGTAAACTCTTATTGGTGCCTTAATTTGGATATTTTTATAGACTTGCTTTAATTGGAATGTTTTCATGATCTCAGAACTGTAAATCTGCAACTTAATAAATTCCCAATTTTAAAAGCCATTCCATTTCTGGTGTATCACATCATGGCAGCTAGCAAATTAGAACAGTAGCCCATGACAAACTTTGGGATGTACTCTGTAATTACTTGTTGAAGAGTGCTTTGAAAACTTGCTTTTTTCTTTCTTTGCTTTGTAGATATGTTATATTATACAATAAAAAAAGCTAAAAAATATTTATTTAGGAGGGAAAGAGACCTTAAATAGCTAAAAGATATCCTGAAAAATGAAGAGTGAAGTGGGAAGACTAACACTTCCTGACTTTAGAGATTTCTATAATGGCACAAAGGTCAAAATAGCCTGGTACTGGCACAAAGCTAGAAGCACTGACCAATGGAATTGAACCAGGAGTGTAGAGATAGAACACCAAATCTATGGGTAATTGCTCTTCAATAAGGTCCCCAAATCCACTGAAATGTGACAGAATGGTCTTTTCGATCAATTGGCATTGATATATATCAATAGCCAAAAGGACAAAAGAGGGATCCCTACCTTACATGCTAAAAAAAATTAATTCAAATGGATCAAGGACCTAAATATAAGAGCCAGTACCATAAAACTTCTAGAAGAATATATAGGGACCTAGTAACAAGAGGTAGTTTCTTAAACTTTACCCCCAAAGCACAAGCAGTAAAAGCAAACACAGATAAATGTGAACTCCTTAAAATCAAAAGCTTCTGGGCAGTGCAATGGTGGCTCAGCAGGCAGAATTCTTGCCTGTGTGCCAGAGACTTGGCTTTGATTGCTGACACCTGACCATGCAAAAAAAAAAAAAGAAAAAAGAAATCAAAAGCTTCTGTGCCTCAAAGGACTTTGTCAAAAAGATAAGGGGCAAGCAACTCAAAGGGAGACAATATGTGGAAACCATATATCAGGTAAAGCTCTGATATCCTGTTTACATGTAGAAATTACACAACTCAATAACAAAAAGAAAAAACCCAATTAAAAATGGGTGAAGAATATGAATAGACATTTTTCCAAAGAGTAAATACAAATGGCCAAAAAGCACATAAAGAAATGCTCATTTTCTGATCATGATGATGAATATGCAACTATGTGATGATATTGTGAATTGCCGAGTGTATGTGTTGGGAATGTTTGTGTTTCCTGTAATTTTTTTAATTAATAAAAAATTTAAAAAAAAGAAATGCTCATTTTCATAACCTATAAGAGAAATGCAAATCAAGAAGACAAAGCAATATTACCTCACACCTATAAGAATGGCTGCTATTAAACAGAAAACTATCAATGTTGAAGAGGTTGTGCACAAATTAGAACACGTATTCACTGCTGGCAGGGTATATACTGGTACAGCCACTGTGGGAAATACTTTGCTGATTCCTCAGAATACTAAACATTGAGTTGCTCTATGACCTGGCAATATCAATCCCCAGTATATACTCAAAAGAGCTGAAAGCAATGATGATGTTCACAGTGTCACTATTCACAATTTCCAAAAGATGGAAATAATCCAAATGCTCATTAACAGATGAGCAGAGAAACAAAATATATCACGTACACATGATAGAATATTATGTAAGAGTAAGACAAACTGTGGTCCTGAAGTGTATGACTTCCTAACAGACTGGCAAGGCACTAGCAAGATTTCAAAATAAAATACCCTAAGAACAAAGTCTTATGCACTTAGAACCCCAAGATTGAAAAAATTACTGTTTTTCAAAATTAAGAAGAAATTATATGAATCCTTAAATTTATCCATTCTTAAAATTATAGAGCATATAGATTGTACCACTGCATAACTCATTATCTTCCTGCCTCTAAAGACATTTTTAAAAAAGCTTTCACCTAAAGATACACTGATTGAGAAGTAAAATGGCAAAGGTGGCATATACATGTGATTGAATATTGTGCTGCTACAAAAAGAAGTGAAGTTGTGAGGAATGCAATGTTGTGAATGAACTGGTGGGACATTTGGTGAGGTAAAATGAGCCAGGAACAGAAGAGCAAAATTATATCATTTAGAAAATACTTATAAGAAAATTGAGGCTTAGATTGTAAGCTCTTATAACAGTTACACTTAGTCTGGAGCAGAAATTATTCCTTCTGGATTTTGAGAGGCTGTGTTATATATGTCTAACCTAGTAATTAGACAAAAGAACAAAGCTGACCAGGTTGGGGTTGAAATAATTCAGAATTGAGGGACAAGGAAGACGTTGTCTGTATTTTAGAACATTACCTACTTTATGAGACCACAGGAAGAAAGGTTATTTTATCCAAAACCTAAATTTTCTGTAGCACATTACCTAACTCTACCTGTCTGGATTGATGATTTTAAAAACCCAAACACAGGGAGCCCAGAATTCACTGAAGCTTAATGTAATGTTTGGGTATATACCAGAGTATCTTAAGAGATAATCAAACAGTATCAGCAAAGTTCCTTGAGGGATGGGAGAAAAAATATGGAACTGTTAAATTTTACCATTGCGGAAGCCCTGAATTCATGTCAAACATTAGTGAACACCCAAATCACTAGGCCAAGACTTGATCTTGAGGCTTGCTCTTGTGAAGCTTATTTATGTAGCATGCAAGCTTAGCCCACCTATAGGTGTGCTGAAGAGTTAGATCCAGAGCCTTTTTTGTTGCTCAGATGTGGCCTCACTTGCTCTGAGCCCAACTCTGCAAGTGAAATCACTGCCTACCCCTCAGGGTGGGACATGACACCCTGGTGTGAAAACCTCCCTGGCAGCATAGGAGATGACTTCCAGGCTTGAGTCTGGCCCTGGCACAGTGGGATCAACAATGTCATCAGACCAAAATGAGGAAAAGAGGGGTAATAAATACAGTATCGGTGTCCATGAGAGTTCAAATACAGTTGAGAGACCTCCAGTTCTTCTCAGACCTTGGGTCCCCAACTTCAATGTCCCCCCTCCAAGTCCCACAACCTGGCTCTTCTGAGGCTTCCACAGAAACCAACACTTCCTTTTCCTCCCTCTCCTCAGCCTCCCACCATCCCAATGATGACCCCAGATTCCCCTCGATGTCTTTTCTCCTCACTATCAACTCCAGTCGCACAGCCTCCCACCCAGCCAGAGAGGTTTAAACCGCAACTGGTGCAGGCCGGCTGTGCCACAGCTCAGCTGCCAGGAGCCAGAATAAGAAACGTATGCCATCTGGGGTAGGTTGGGCTGTGGACGGGGCTGGTGGGGGAGAGGGTGGGGCTGGCAGGGAGTAGGCAGGGCCAAGACCAATTGACAGATATTTAAAAATTTTTTATTTATTTTTTCTATTTTGTATGTATGTGCATGCATGTGCATGTGTGCGTACCAACTGTGTATTTTAACTTACTTGTGTGCAACCTAACAAAAACTTGCTCATAATTTACCAAATATATACACGGATGATTTAAGCAAAAGAAATCAGTTTCCATAAATATGTTCACATCCTGAGGAAAAGTAAAAAGCACATCAAGAATGTATAATAAAGGGTGGGCCACAGTGGCTCAGCAGGCAAGAATGCTTGCCTGCCAGGCCAGAGGACCGGGGTTCGATTCCCGGTGCCTGCCCATGTAAAAAAAAAAAAAAAAAACAATGTATCGTAAAGGGCCAAGAGGGCAGCTTAGTGAGGTGTGGGATTTAGTTCATCCTCCAGAACAGCTAGTAAATAGCCAGGAACAGTACAGAACAACTGCTAGGGTCACGTCAGTGACTGACACACAGCATACCCCAGTCTGAACCAGCTGGACCAGCTGTGATCCCCCCCAGAACTGTGAGTTCCCCAAGCCATGGCAGCTGGCACCCCTCCTCCACAGGCTGCTTCCCAGAGGAGAAAGGAAACGGACTTTGTCAGTGGCAGGGGCTGAGTGCAACCAAGCTCCAATTGTGGAATTAATTAACAAATTCTGACTACTAAAAATAAGCCCCCAGCTCAGATGAACCTTGAGTAAAAGTAGAGGTCACTGGGTTTTGCCCCAGCACAGAGGGGGCAGGGCTGACAGAAAAAGAAAAAAGAAAAAAAACAGGTTTTTTTTTTTTAACTGAAGAGATCTGGGCCCTGCAGGAAAGGAGGGGGCACATAGGACCTGGAGATACACAGAGCAACGTACCAACTTAAGTTCTTGATTGGCAAATCTGAGGAACAGGTCCTGCTCTGAAAAGGATTTTTCTTTTTCTCTTTTGAGGCTGTGTTTCTATAGATTGATTATTCTTTGGATACAGTTACAGGGCTTCTTGGGCTCCACTGCCCCAGGCATAGGCAGAATTAAGCTTGTCTGACAGCTTCTCTGGAGCCTGTGCCTTCTCCAGGAGAGGGGTGGGGCCCAGCACAGGTGGAATCCCCCCCTCAGGGAATTCAGACCTCAGGGTCTGGAAAAGTGAAGTAATTAAAGCCAGCCTACAACCTCTCCTCTGTCTCCACCGTGGTCCCAACAGGGAGAGTCTGCTTAAGTTAAAGGTGGGGATCACCTTATGCTGGTGGGACCCACAGGCATACAAGCACCACACACTGGGCAGGATAAGAAAAACAGAGCCCAGAGACTTCACAGGAAAGTCTTTCAACCTGCTGGGTCTCACCCTCAGGAAAAACTGATGCAGGTGACTCTTTCCTCCTGACAGGAGGTCAGTTTGGTCTGGGAAAACCTGGCTGGGGTCTATAATACCTAAATAGACCCTTCTGGGGGGGGGCAAAAAAGACAGCATACAGGCAGGGTGAGAAACAAGAAAACATGAACTGAAAAATTCTGATCTGTTAAACAAAACCTGAGCCAGAGGTCCAGAATAAGCTGAACTGAATGTCAAAGAACAGATAGACAACAAAGTCATCCAGCAAGAAAATCATAAGTTAAAAAGTGAAAACAATCCCCAGAATAAACTAATTAAGGTAAATTAAATGCCTAGATGCCAGCAAAAATTAATGAATCATACTAGGAAAATTGAAGTTATGGCCCAGTCAAAGGAAAAAACCAACTATTCAAATGAGGAACAGGAGTTGAAACAATTAATTCAGAATGTTTGAACAGTTATGGAAAACCTCATCAAAAATCAAATCAGTGAATTGAGGAGGATATAAAGATGACAAGGAATGAACAAAAAGAAGAAATCAAAAGTTTGAAAAAACAAATCACAGAACTTATGGGAATGAAAGAGACAGCAGAAGAGATGAAAAAACAATGGAAACCTACGATGTCAGGTTTCAAGAGGCAGAAGATAGGATTAGTGAACTGGAGGGTGGGACAGCTGAAATCTGACAAGCAAAAGAAAATATAGGTAGAAGAATGGAAAAATATGAGCAGGAAATTGAATGACAACATGAAGTGCATGATATGTGCTGTGGGTGTCCCAGAAGGAGAAGAGAAGGAAAAAGGAGGAGAAAAACTAATGGAGGAAATTATCACTGAAAATTTCCTAACTCTTATGAAAGACTTAAAATTACAGATCCAAGAAGTACAGCATACTCTAAAGAGAACTGATCCAAATAGATGTACTCCAAGACACTTACTAATCAGATGTTAAAGAAAAAGAGAGACTCTTGAAAGCAGCAAGAGAAAAACAATCCATCACATACAAGGGAAGCCCAATAAGACTATGCATAGATTTCTCAGCAGAAACCATGGAGCTGAGAAGACAGTGGGGTGATATATTTAAATTACTAAAAGAGAAAAACTGCCAACCAAGAATTCTATATCCAGCAAAATTGTCCTTCAAAAATGAGGGGGAAATGAAAACATTTTCAGACAAAAAAAAAAATCACTGAGAGAATTTGTGACCAAGAGACCAGCTCTGCAAGTTATACTAAAAGGAGCACTAGAGACAGATATGAAAAGACAGAAGAGAGAGGTGTGGAGAAGAGTGTAGAAATGAAGACTATGAGTACAGATAAAAAGAAGGAAAATTAGAGATGACATATAAAATCCAAAAGGCAAAATGGTAGAAGAAAGTACAGTAATAACTTTCTGTACAGTAATAACGCTAAATGTTAATGGATTAAACTACCCAATCAAATGACATAGACTGGAAGAATGATAAAAAAAAAACAGGACCCATCTATATGCTGTCTACACCTCTTAGACCCAAAGATAAACATACATTGAAAGTGAAAGTTTGTGAAAAGATATTTCATGCAAATAACAATCAGAAAAGAGCAGGAGTAGCTATACTAATATCCAACAAATTAGACTTCAAATGTAAAACAGTTAAAAGAGACAAACAAGGACACTATGTATTAATAAAAGGAACACTTCAACAAGAAGACATAACAATCATAAATATTTATGCATTGAGTCAGAGCGCTCCAAAATACATGAGGCAAACACTGAAAACACTAAAAAGAGAAATAGACACATCTACCATAATAGTTGGAGACTTCAATTCCCCACTCTCATCAATGGGCAGAACATCTAGACAGAGCATCAATAAAGAAACAGAGAATTTGAATAACACAATAAATGAGCTAGACCTAACAGACATTTAGAGAACATTACACCCCACAACAGCAGGATACACCTTTTTTTCAAGTGCTCATGGACCATTCTCAAGGATGGACCACATGCTGGGTCACAAAGCAACCCTCAATAAATTTTAAAATATTGAAATCATACAAAACACATTTTCAGATCATAAAAGAATGAAGTTGGAATCAATAATAGGCAGAGTGACAGAAAATTCACAAATATATGGAGGTTCAACAACACACTCTTAAAAAAACAGTGGGTTAAGGAAGAAATTACAAGAGAAATCACTAAATATCTCGAGGCAAATGAAAATGAAAACACAACATATCAAAATTTATGGGCTGCATCAAAGGCAGTGCTAAAAGGGAAATTTATTGCCCTAAATGCCTATATCAAAAAAGAAGAAAGAGCAAAAATTGAGGAATTAACTGTCTACTTGGAAGAGCTAGAAAGAACAGCAAACTAACCAAAAAGCAAGGAAAAGGGAAGAAATAATGAAGATTAGAGCAGAAATAAATGAAATTGAGAACATGAAAACAATCAAGAAAATCAACAAAACCAGAAGTTGGTTCTATGAGAAAATCAATAAGATTGATGGACTCTTAGTGAGGTTGACAAAAAGAAGAAGAGAGAGGATGCAAATAAATAAAATCAGAAATGGAAAAGGAGATATAACCACTGACTTCATAGAAATAACAGAAGTAATGAGAGGATATCATGAACAACTTTATGCTAATAAACTCGACAATGTAGATGAAATGGACAACTTCCTAGAAAGGCATAAACAACCAACATTGACTCAAGAAGAAATAGATGACCTCAACAAACCAATCACAAATAAAGAAATTAAATCAGTCATTAAGAAGCTCCATCAAAAGAAAAGTCCAGGACCAGATGGCTTCAGATGTGAATTCTACCAAACATTCAAGAGAGAATTAGTATCAATCTTGCTCAAACTCTTTGAAAAAACTGAAGAGGAGGAAAAGCTACCTAACTCATTCTATGAAGCCAACATCACCCTCACACCAAAGCCAAAGATATTACAAAAAAGAAAACTACAGACTATTCTCTCTTATGAATATAGATGCAAAAATCCTCAACAAAAATCTAGCAAATCAAATCCAGCAGCATATTAAAAGAATTATACATCATGACCAAGTAGGATTCACCACAAGTATACAAGGATGGTTTAACATAAGAAAATCAATTAATGTAATATGCCATATCAACAAGTCAAAGCAGAAAAAAACACATGATCATCTCAAATGATGCAAAAAAGGCATCTGACAAAATTCAACATCCTTTCCTGCTGAAAACACTTCATAGGATAGGAATAGAAGGGAACTTCCTCAACATGATAAAGGGAATATATGAAAAATCCACAGCTAGCATCATCCTCAATGGGGAAAAACTGAAAACTTTCCCCCTAAGATCAGGAACAAGACAAGGACATCCACTATCACCACTGATGTTCAACATTGTGTTGGAAGTTCTAACCAGAGCAATTAGACAAGAAAAAGATATATAAGGCATCAAAATTGGAAAGGAAGAAGTAAAACTCTCACTGTTTACAGATGATATGAAACTATATGTTGAAAACCCTGAAAAATCCACAGCAAAACTACTAGAGCTAATAACAGAGTACAGCAAAGTGGCAGGTTACAAGATCAACACTCAAAAATCTGCAGTGTTTCTATACACTAGTAATGAACAATCTGAGGGTGAAATCAAGAAAAGAATTCCATTTACAATTGCAACCGAAAGAATAAAATATTTAGGAATAAATTTAACTAAAAAGACAAAAGACCTATACAGAGAAAACTACAAGAAATTGTTAAAAGAAACACAGAAGACCTAAATAAATGGAAGGGCATACCGTGCTCATGGATTGGAAGACTAAATATAGTTAAGATGTCAATTCTACCTAAATTGATTTACAGATTCAATGCAATACCAATTAAAATACCAAAAACTTAGTTTGCAGAAATAGAAAAACCAATAACCAAATTTATCTGGAAGAGCAGGGTCCCCGAATAGCTACAGGTATCCTGAGAAAGAAAAACGAAATTGGAGGTCTCACGCTACCTGACTTTAAGGCATATTACGAAGCTACATTGATCAAAACAACATGGTACTGGCAAAAAGATAGATATACTGACCAATGGAATCAAATAGAGTGTTCAGATATAGACCCTCTCATCTATGGACAATTGATCTTTGATAAGGTTTAGTCAAGCCAACTCACCTGGGACAGAACAGTCTCTTCAATAAATGGTGCCTAGAAAACTGGATATCCACATGCAAAAGAATGAAAGAAGATCCATATCTCACACCCTGTACAAAAATTAACTCAAAATGGATCAAAGACCTAAACATTAGATCTGAGACCATAAAACTGTTAGAAGAAAATGTAGGGAAATATCTTATAATTCTTATAATAGTAGCTATTCGGGGACCCTGCCCTTCCAGATAAATTTGGTTATTGGTTTTTCTATTTCTGCAAACTAAGTTTTTGGTATTTTAATTGGTATTGCATTGAATCTGTAAATCAATTTAGGTAGAATTGACATCTTAACTATATTTAGTCTTCCAATCCATGAACATCCATAATTTTCCTAGACCTTACACCCAAAGCACAGCCATTGAAGAAAGAAATAAACAATGGGAACTCCACAAAATTAAACACTTTTATGCATCAAAGAACTTCATCAAGAAAATAAAAAGACAGCCTAGACAATGGGAGACAGTATTTGGAAATGATATATCAGATAAAGATCTAGTATCCAGAATATATAAAGAGATTGTTCAACTCAACAACAAAAAGACAGAAAACCCAGTTAAAAAATGGGGAAAAGACTTGAACAGATATTTCTCAGAAGAGGAAATACAAATGGCAAAAAGGCACATGAAAAGATGCTCAACTTCCCTGACTATTAGGGAAATGTAAATAAAAATCACAATGAGATATCTCACACCCACCAGAATGGCCATTATCAATAAAATAGAAAATGACAAGTGCTGGAGAGGATATGGAGAAAGAGTCACACTTATCCACTGTTGGTGGGAATATGAAATGGTACAACCACTGTGGAAGACAGTTTGGCGGTTCCTCAGGAAGCTAAGTATAGAATTGCCATATGACCCAGCATTACCATTGCTAGTTATCTACTCAGAGGACATGAGGGCAAAGACACAAACAGTCATTTGCACACCAATGTTTATAGCAGCATTATTTACAATTGCCAAGAGATGGAAGCAGCCCAAATGTCCATCAACAGACAAGTGGCTAAACAAGCTGTTGTATATACGTACAATGGAATATTATGCAGCTGTAAGACAGAATAAAGTTCTGAAGTATGTTAGAACATGGATGGACCTTAAGGACATTATGCTGAGTGAGATTAGCCAGAAACAAAAGGACAAATACTGTATGGTCTCACTGATACGAACTAACATTAATGAATGAACTTGGATAATTTCAGTTAAGAACAGAGGTCATCAGGAGATAGAAATAGAGTAGATATTGGGTAATTGGAACTGAAGGGATACAGATTGTGCAACAGGACTGATAGTAAAAATTCAGAAATGGATAGCACAATACTACCTAACTGTAATACCATAATGTTAGTATACTGAATGAAGCTGAATGTGAGAATGATAGAGGGGGGAGGGCTGGGGGCACAAATGAAATCAGAGGGAAAGATAGATGATAAAGACTGAGATGGTATAATCTAGAAATGCCTAGAGTATATAATGATAGTGACTAAATGTTCAGATTGAAAAATGTTTTGCATGAGGCAGAACAAAGGAATGTCAATAATGAAGGGTGTTGTAAACAGATGGTAACTAATATTTTAAAACTTTAACTTATGTGTGAGACTAAAGCAAAAAGTGTTTATTTGGTACAAAATTTATATTTTGACTAGTGCATTTCCTAATATAACTTATGTGGACAGTTTAATTGAACACCATATGTACATGGAACATTGAGTAGTGCATGAAATTTTGTAGGTTTGGCCAGAGTGATGCCTCAATAAATTCCAGAAGGCTTTGAACAGTGAATAAAAAAGTTTTTGCAAAGTTCCTTTGCGGGGGGTGAGAAATGGGGAAAATTCAACTTCCCAAAGTAGCAAATTTTTGATATTCTCACAAGCAGTGGGGACAACCAAAGTAATAGGCTGAGCCCGCAATCTTGAGGTTTGTTCATATGAAACTTAACCCCACAAAGGATAGGCTAAGCCTACTTAAAATTAGGCCAAGAGTCACCCCCAAGAGAACCACTTTTGTTGCTCAGATGTGGCCTCTCTCTCAGCCAACACGACAAGCAAACTGATGGCCTTCCTCCTCTCTACGTGGGACATGACTCCCAGAGGTGTGGACCTTCCTGGCCACATGGGACAGAAATCCTAGAATGAGCTGGAACTCAGCACCAAGGGATTGAGTAAACCTTCTCTACTGAAAAGGGAAGAGAGAAATGAGACAAAATAAAATGTTAATGTCTGAGAGATCCCAAACAGAGTCAAAAAGTTATCCTGGAGGTTATTCTTATGCATTAAATAGATATCACCTTTTTTGTTAAGGCATAACAGAGAGGCTGGAGGGAATTGCCTGAAAATGTAGAGCTGTGTTCCAGCAGCCATGTTTCTTGTAGATGACTGTATAATGATATAGCTTTTGCAATGTGACTGTGATTGTGAAAACCTTGTGTCTGATGCTCCTTTTATCTACCTTACAGACAGATGAGTAAAACATATGGATTAAAAATAAATAAATAATAGGGGGAACAAATGTTAAAATAAATTTAGTAGATTGAAATGCTAGTGATGAATGAAAGGGAGGGGTGAGGGTATGGTATGTATGAATTTTTTTCTGTTTTCTTTTTATTTCTTTTTCTGATTTGATGTAAATGTTCTAAGAAATGATCATGATGATGAATACACAACTGTGTGATTAAAAAAGAATGTATTTTCCAGTCCAGTTTCTATGTAGTTAGCAAACCGCATTCTAATCAAGCAGATTTATGTGATTTTTCAGATATACTATCTTTCCTCTTCAAGGCATATTTATATACAGACAGTTCTACCAACTGCAAACTATGGTTTATCTCAAAGGATAAGGGTAAATGGAATGAAAGAAATTTTTATGCTATACTTACATACTCACACAGCAGAACAATTTAGGTTTATGACATTTTTTCATTCTCAGTATCTTTGTCAGACTAATTTCTCCTTTGGATCCAAGGACCCCAATAGAATCACATTTACTCACTTCTTTAGAACACTGAAAATAAGATGCAATCTTCAATTTTAAGCAAAAACCAAACCTAGGACAGATGCTTTTATGGCTCTGCTTGTATAAATAGTAGCATAAAAACTACAGAACCCTGGTGGGAGAAATGAGGGAAAGCTTGAACAAATGGAGAGGCACATTCTGCTAACAGTGATGAGATGCCAATCCTGTCACAAAATGAACTGCAGATTCAAGATACATCAGAAACTGACAAGGCACTTCTACAAGACATAATGGAAATGCAGAGCACTTAAGAATGGCTGAAACTTCCAAAAGCAGAGTAAAGTTGGATGACTCTGAGACTCATGACCCGGCAACAGAAACAGAGATAGTGTGGTGTGGCATCAACATGGATGAAAAGGTCACTGGGACAGAACAGAGTCCACAAGTAGATGCACACATACACAATTTACTTTCAACCACAGTGAAATCCAGAGGAGAAAAGAATAAGTCTCTCCAACAAGTGGTGCTAGAGCAACCGGGTACTTTTATTTTAGGCCAAAATAAAAGTGACATAAAAACCAAAACAAAACAAAACAACCCAAGGAAACCCAGCGACAGTCCAGAATTTTGGTTACAGGAACCCTTTCACTGAAACAGTTGTCCAGAGGCCTAACGTCAAATCTGAAACTTATACAATGTCTAAATGAATACACAGGTGGAACCCTTTACAATCCTGGATGAAGCAAAGATTTCTTATATAGCACACCAAAAGAGTGATCATGTCAACAAGACAATGCATTTCTTGATTTCTCTTCATATCTATGGTCGTACACTGGCAGAAACCCCCGTTATCTTTCTCCCGGGCTAGGTCCTGGTCCTCCTGTTTTTCTCCCCACCTCTGAGAACCATTTTCACAAACACTGAGGTTTTCTTCAATGAAGGATCAGGAAATACAAATCTTTACAACACAGAATCTGCAACTTACTTGTCTTACTCCAGCTTCCAGAACACACTTAAAAGGACATGCAAAAGGCTCCAAATCCAATGCCACCCAGAATGTAATGTGAACAGGTACTCAACAGCAAGCTGACTGCATTCAGAGCACTGGGCTCTAGGCTGTACCTGAATCATCTCAAGATGGGGTGCTATGGATACCACAACCAAGGGGAAGAATCATCTGATGACAGAAATACTCTCACTTTATAATTTCTCTGGTAGTTACTTTTGCCCTTCAGTTGGCATACCTGCTTCCTACTGGAGACTATCCCTGGGACAGAAATATTGAATTGCACTCCTTTATGAAAGCTCCTCTATGGAGGAGCATCCATGAGCTTGCCCTAAAGCCCTCATATGCATGGGGTCCTTCTCAGGACTCAGGTCCCCAACTTGAATGTTCCCCTCCAAGTCCGGCAACCTGGCTTCCCTGGCCACCCTGGCAGGCAGCTGCAGATCAAGACTGTGTCTTCTCACTGCTCAATTTGCAAACAGCTACCTTCCCACAGGGCTCCAAGCCCAAGGCAGGAAATGAACCAAAATCCTGCCTGAGCATGCATATCTCCCCACACTTCAGCCCTAAACACAAGGTCAAGTCTTTGGTTCTGAAGCCAGCTCTGCTCCTTCAGCCCAAGCAGAAGTTCTCAACATGAAGGGGGCTTTGGAAGGGACACACTAATACACTGTGCTTGCTTCTGGTAAAGGGGTAGTGGGAAAAACACACCCGATGCTTCCTTCCCTAGTAGGCAGATGCACTCTAGCTCCTCTGTGACAAGGACAGAGGGAGCCATGGTTTAGGGGGCCATCCTACCTGCAGATGTCTTCAGCCCACCTGGGTCCAAACTTAGATGGGCCTCAGCTCTTGCATGCCTTTGTTCCTTCTTTCTGCAGGTCTTCTACAGTGTCAATGGCCCATCTGCACACAGGTCAGGGTGAAGTTAACAAGATACTCTACAAGCAAAGGATGATGTTTTTGCTAAATCCATTTATAAAGCAATGATCTCCCAAGAAAACCTCTGAATTTTCACCTGTGCTCCCAAGTCTGTTCTGGCCCTCCACCTTACCAACATGGCAAGAGAGCCAGAGAGCCAGAGAGCCAGGTAGGGCCAGGCAACATCACTTCGATCTGGTTGCTCTGTCAGCTCATGAGAGCAATCAATAAACACAGGAGCCTTAGGTACACATCCTCTCAGGGCACATACTCTTACCCAGTAGGAGCCCTGGGCTGATCTGTGGGGCACCCATGAGTTTTTTTGCCTTCACAGCACCCCTAAGTTATAATATCCCTAATTTTATGGATGGGGAAGATGGGCCCTGGAGGGTCATGGGGCTGTAGCCTAAGGTCACTCTGCATAAACACGAACATGGAGGAATGGGGGATTTGAACTTATTTGTTTTTTGTCTGCATCCTCTCACCACAGCATCTCATTCCACAGGTGCTGCAGGGAAAGACAGAGGGTCACTGACTCACCAAGTTACCCAGAGCTCAACAGGAGAGAAGCGTGCTTTACCAGCATAGGCATTTCCTGCCTGTGAAAACCCAGTTCCTGGTTCTTTCTCAAGCTGTTTCCCAGGAGACCTTTGGGCTCTCAAATGGGGCAGCTCAGAAAACCAGAAAGGGGCTGGTTTTACTGGCTAGGATGGGGGAAGAGATTGTTGTGGGTAGAGGCTTGGGGGAGTAGCCTTGTGGGGGAGGGAGAAGATCTGGCCCTAGGTTGGGGGGTGGGTCAATGGGATTGCTGGGATTTGGTTGAAGCTGGCTGATCATGTAATGACCAAAGCCCTAACTGTCAGAGCTACGGATAGGGTGGGGATGGGGACAGGGATGGGGATGAGACCCCTAGACTGGGCCCCTCCCCCATGGCCTACTCTTCCAGTAGCACCTTCCTCCCACAGATTTGGGGCACAGGGCCCGGTGAGTGCAGGGGTATTGAGTCTGCCAAGCACATGAAGTTAGAGTACCTATAATAAGGCCTAAGTGTTTTATGTGGCCTCTTTCTCTCTCTAGCCCAACTGTGAAATGACAATCACTAGCCTCTCACCCCATGTGGGAAATGACATTCGGGGGTTAGAGTCTCCCTGACAATGTGGCGAATGGCTCCTTGGGATGTCACTGGCCTAGAACCATGGGATCAACAATGACTTCCTGAACAAAAGGGGAAAAGAATTGTAGTGAAATAAGGCATCAGTGGCTAAAAAAGATAAAATAGAGTCAAGGGCTATTCTGGAGGCTACTCTTATGCAAGCTTCATTCAAAGAGTGCTAATTGTCAAGGTTTGCTAAACCCCAACCAACATCACTCTTCTTAACTGTTAAGAACACCTAGAGCTGCAACTGAGATTTTATTAAAGTTTCATGCATTAACTTTTGTTCCTGGAACCTAGAATTTCCAGAGGATTCCTAAACCAGATGAATCCTGAAACCCATAGGGACTAGCCTCTCAGAGATTATCAACTAATTACATCCCACTATCCTTTAGTGTCAACACCCCTTCCCAACAGGAATAAGTCAGAATGGGCATTGCCTAAAGATCCCTACAGACTGGGAGAAAGTTCAAAGGAGAAGGAAGAGTTATAACACTAAAAATAGGGTTAAACAAATGAGTACAGCATCTGAATCACTATATTTGTATTTCTTCTAGCCCCTGGTGTTTTGGAGCAGCTAGCATGAAAAATCTGACACAGTGAAGGGTAACCTGTAAAGAACTCTGAAATCTGTTCTCTAACTACTGGCTGAAATGAACTTGGAAAATTGCATTTCTTTAATTCCTTTGTATATATATTTCACAACAAAGATGTTTCTTTTCTGTAAAAAAAAAAACACACAATGAGATACCCACTAGGATGGCTACTGTTAAATGCAAAATAACAAGTGTTGGAGAGGATGTGCAGAAATAGAACACTCGCTCATTGTCAGTGGGAATGTGAAATCATGCAGCTGCTTAGGACATTTGGTGATTCCTCAAAATTAAGTATAGTGTGTCATATGACCAGGCAATTCCACTACTAGGAATATACTCAAAAGAACTGACAGTGGGACTCGAGCAGATATTTACACACTGAGGTTCAGAGTTGCATTGTTCTACTTGAAGTCTAATCACCTTTTCAACTTTTTACACAGTGGACCAATGAAGTAATACTGACTTCCCTAACTCTGGCTCTCAGTGTTACAAAAATACCTGAAGTTTCAGGGAGTAACCAGGTTGTATACGAATAACTCAGTATCTCAGGATTTAGAAATAACAGTTACAATTCCTGAATATAGGTGAATGCTGTAAGAGCTCACAATCTAGTGCCCCTTACAATAGGCCCTAACCTGATAACCCCTGCTCTTGAATTTCATTCTCTGAGTTTGTATATTTCAGTTAGTCCATATGAACAAGGCATAATATTTGTCTTTTTGTTTCTGACATTTCATTCAACATTCTTGTCCTCAAATTTCATTCACCAAGTTGCATTCCTCACAACTTCATTCCTTCTTGCAGCAGCTCTGTAGTCCACTGCATTTAAACACCACAGTTCCCACTTCCATTCCTCAGTCCTGGTACCCTTAGGCCACCTCCATCCACTGCAAATCATAAACACAGCCACCACAAACTCCAGTGCAGAAATGTCCATTCCTGCTCCACTCTCAGTTCCTCCAAGTATACACCTAGTAACAGGGTTGCAGGATTATTGGGCAACCCCACCCCTAGCCTCCTGTGGAACCACCACACTGCCCTCCAGAGGCACTGTTCCTCTCACTTCCCTACTGACAGTGAATAGCTACATTTCTTTCTCCACATTTTCTCTAGTGCTTGTTTCTCTCTGTTAATTTTTTTTAGTTTAAAACAAACTCTTTATATTTAATAAAGCTTGATACTACCAAAATCACAGTAGAAAATCAGGTCACAAGCCCATACAACAGAATTTCATTTACAAAATGTTCCTGGGGAAGCCTTCCACCAGGCCCATGCTGAAACAGCACTTACACCAAGCCTGTGGTCTGAGTGGGGGTCCTCCCGCTGTCTGGCCCGATCCTCACAGTCCTCCTATGCATGCCCATGCCCTGGGGTGTTACTCAGTGACAGGGAGGCTCCTGGTCCACCAGCTGGGGCCAGCCACCACTGCCATCGTTGATCTGCAGCACCACAGCTACAGGGATGCCCATGGGAGGAAGATGCGCCTTGGCCTTACCTCGGGTGCTGGAGACCTCCCACTCTAACGCCTCTGCACTCTCAGGCCTCTTGGGATCCTGCTTCAGCTGGTGAACCCCACCTCCCATAGTGCCTCTGGGGTGCAGGAGGCAGGTCTGGATGTGTGGAGAACTGACCCCGGTGGTTGGGGCTGGCTCAAGTTGCATGGTGCGGAAGCCTCGGAAAGGGCTCTTCTTGCCCCAACCTCCGGGGAGCACAACCACCACCTACCAGGTGAAGAAGCCGCTGTAGCTGATGAGGCTCTGCATGGCCAAGTGAAGGTAGTCTGCTGAGGCCGCTCATGTTTGAAACACCTGTGAGAAGGGAGGAGCAGGTGCTCTTTGGCCTAGTAAAAACACTCTTCACTCCAAGCTCCCCATAAGGTCACTCATCAGAAGATTGGAAGAAGCAGGTCTTTGGAATGCTGGGCACATAAGTTCCTGCAGGATGTTCATAGGTCCAGGCTGGCCTTGGATCTCAGCAGGGGACATCAAATGGTTTTCAAGCTTCTGGCTGACTTTGGGCTGTGAAGGCACCATGGTGCTCACTAGTTTGTTGAATGCAGTCATCTCTCCATCCTTTTTGAGCTGCAGATGTCTGGTCATAGTACTCAGGGTCTCCTCCAAGTGTTCTCCCATGAAGGGAGTTGAATTCTTCACTTTCTGGTCCACCTTTAAGCCCTTCAGCCCTGCTTCTGCCTCTTCCACTGAAAGCACAACTCATGAATGCAAGCTTTCTGAAAGTTTTTCTTTACTTGCAGAAATGCTGGGGGGAAGAGGTTTTAAGTCCACTTTGCCTTTCTGTAGCATTTCTAAAGTAGTCACTTTGTTTTCAGCATGGTCTTCTAATGGTATAGGAGCAAAGTAATTTCATGAGTTCTGTTACGGAGAAAGGATGGCTTACTTGAGATCCGCAAGTCTTTCCAGTTCTTCGGGTGATCTTGACCCAAGACTGCTGGACTGGTTTCCTGATTGGCTCAAGTTAGAGAACCATCTACTGAACTGAATGGCAGAGACTGACGCTTCTCCCAAAACATTTTCTATCATTGAAGCCAAGCATGGCACCTTATCAAGGTTAAAGAACTCATTAAAGTCAAAATATCCTGGGACTGTTCAGGCAAGATGGCATCCCTTGGCACTTCCTGATCAGTAGCAGGCTCCTGTGCCAGGATGGCCTCCACCTCATCCCCTTCAGCCACTCCTCCGTTGCACCTAACTATGCCTTCCTTCCCAGAGACTGTCCATCGCCTTGTTCATTTTGTCCCTTTGGACTCTTCTTCTACTATCTCATCAAAGCCAGTCAGCTCACTGGTTTCTGACTGACCTGTGGGTCCCACTGAGAACCATTCTGGCTCTTCTTCTGTGTGGGAATCATTTCTTCTACACTCACCAAAGACACGTTTACTATCCCCAAATTCCCTCCTGAAATGTTGATCCTTGTAGTCCCTCTCATGTCTCTGTCTCTCAAGTCCCACAGGTCCTTATCACTGAGATGGTGATCTTTCTCAAAGGCCAGGCAGAGATTATTCTCCCATTGGCAGTCCTGTGTCCACCAAGTAGATGAAGTCCATTGTTGTCTTTCTCCAATGGGCTTCCCGAGTGCAGGAAGTTAACTGCAGCCTCACATCACAGCCCCCTCCAAAGTTTCATCTCTGTGGGCTGAGAATAATGTCTAAGTCATCTTTCCACACTCTCATGGATCTACTACCCTGCATACCAGAGGAGGCTTGTCTGTAACCAATTCTTTCCTTAGACTTTGCACTGGTGAGCTCTGTCCTGAAGCTGGGTAGAGAGTGGCACGCCACTTTTCAGGGTCCCAGACTACATCACTGTCATATTTTTTGGATAGGAATGATGGCCTCTGTTTGGAATGGGGGCATTCTTTTATATACAAGAATGCCTCTTTTGTGTAGTGTTGAGGGGATTTAGAGGCCAGCAGCTTCTTCGGGTCAAGGAAAGCATCTCCATTTTCTATTACACCCACACTTCTCTTGTCCATGGCTTCTCAGTCTACAGTACTTTGCACCTGGATGGTGGTGGTGGGGAAGTGGGCCTGAGTCCATGGACTGATGCCTCCTGGAAGTGGGGCTTGCCCATTGGGTGCTGCATTTGCATGGTTCACATGGGTGGAAACCTTGGGGCTTCAGTGGTAGCAATTTGAGCAGAGGGCAACTTGGGGCCTTTGGAGCCTTCTAGTCTTGGGCTGAAACCTCAGCTAAGTTTTCTTGCTAGTGATGCAATTTGGGCAAAGCTCTGCCTTCTCTGTCCTTCATTCTTCTCATTTCTATGTGGAATTCTCTGTTCATTGTTAAAGAGTTTTATTCACATATCATACAATCCAACCTAAGTAAATTGTCATGGCTTCACCATCATACTCTATATGAAGATATTTCTGTTTCTTCTGCAGAGAATCCATACACTCACCCATATCCTCTACTTGTTGACATTTAGTTTTGGCATAATTTCTTTGCTGAAGTCAGTGGAAACATATTACAATGTTACTGTTGACTATAGATCACCGCTTTCATTTATTGTATTTTTCCCTGTATGCCATCCCATTTTCAACACCTTGTAATGTTGGCATTCATTTGTTTTCCCTCATGCAAAAATGTTTTTATATTTGTACATTTAACCACCATCACTGACTACTCTAGAGTTTGTGAAGTTATAAAATCAAGACTTTATCTTCTATCTTTCCTTTTTGTGTCATATATGCCCTTAACCTTCCTCTCCCAACCATACTAACACTCATCTTTGTTCAGTGTACTTACAATATTGTGCTGCCAGGAGATATGATTGCGCTATCCATTTCTGGATCTATACAATCAATCCTATTGAATATTCTGTACTCCTTTAGCATCAAACACCTGATCTCTACCCTCTTTCTATCTCCTGATAACCCATGTTCTCAACTTTAACTCTCAAAGTTTGCTCATTAATGTTAGTTCATATTAGTGAGACCATGCAGTATTTGTCCTTTGGTTTCTAGCCAATTTCACTCAGCATAACATCCTCAAGATTCATCTACATTGTTATATGCTTCATGATTTTATTCTATTACAGCTGCCTAATATTACATCATATGTATATACTACAGTTTGTTTACCCACTCATCCACTGATGGACATTTGAGCTGTTTCCAACTCTTGGCAATCATAAATAATGCTGCAATAAACATCAGTGTGTGAATGTATGTTTCTGTCCTTGCCTTCATTTCCTCTGAATATATATCTAGCAATGGGATTGCTGGATCATATGGCAATTCTATGCCTAGCTTCTGTGGAACCATCAAACCGTCTTCCAGAGTGGTTGCAACATTTTACATTCACCAACAGTGAATAAGTGTGTCTCTTTCTACACATCCTCTCCAACACTTGTAATTTTCTGCTTTTTAAAATTACTGGCCAATCTAGAAGGTGTGAGGTGATATTTCAATTTTGATTTGCATTTCCCTAATAGCCAGTGAAATTGAGCATCTTTTCATGTGTCTTTTGGCCATTTGTGTTTCCTCTTCCAAAAAGTGTCTGTTCATGACTTTTGCCAATTTTTAATTGGGTTGTTCCTCTTTTTGTTTTGAGTTTTAAAATCTCTTTATATATTCCAGATTTTAACCCCTAATCTGATATGTGGTTTCCAATATTGTCTCTCATTGCGTAGGCTACCTTTTTATTTTCCTGACAAAGTTCTTTGACGCACAAAAGTCTTTAATTTTGAAAAGATCCCATTTCTCTATTTCTTTTTTCATGGCTTCTGCTTTGGGTGTAATGTCTAGGAAACCACCTCCTATCACAAGATTTATAAGATATTTCCCTATATTTTCTTCTAAAAGTTTTATGTTCTAAACACTAATGTTCAGGTCTTTGACCCATTTTGAGTTCATTCTTGTTTAGGATGTGAGATATGGATCCTCTTTCATTCTTTTACATGTGGGTATCAGTTCTCCAAGACCATTTATTGAAGGGGTTGCTCTGTCCCAGGTGGGGCTTGATTGCCTTTTTAGAAATCAACTTTCCATTGATGACAGAGTCTGTTTCTGTACACTCAATTTGATTCCAGTAGTCACTTTATCTATCTTTATGCCAGTACCATGCTGTTTTGTCTATTGTAGCATTGTAATATGTTTTCAAGTCAGATAGTGTGAGACCTCCCTCTTCATTTTTCTTTCTCAAGATATTTTTAGCTATTAGGGGCACCCTGCCCTTCCAGATGAATTTGGTTATTGGCTTTTCTATTTCTGCTTTTGATCACTTTGGGACTAAAATCCCTCATACCCTATAATGGAGACATAAAGCCCTTTTGGCTTTTTAACACAGATAAAGTTGAGAAGCTAAGATGTTTGGTAAATTGGGTTTCCAGTGGTCCAAACTTCATTGTGACTATTGGTGGAATTTATTTGCATTGAGTAAGAAGTATTTATTAAAACCATTTGTGAAAATTTCTTTCAAGAGTTACTGTAATAAATCCACACAATTGATTTATCAAGTGGTGGTTCTTGGGCACTTTCTGGAGTCACTTAAGTGTTTAAATTCCCTTCTTATGACTTCAGCAATATCTCAAGCCCCATTAAGGCTAGTGTGGAATGATCTTTATCCCTTTGAGGCAAAGGCTTAGCAAAGATTTCAGTCTGCTCAGTGACATTGGGGGTGGGGCACCGATCACAGACAGAGTTCTGCTTTGCTGTATCATCACCCTGCAGCATAATGTGGCATCATGTCTGACAGATACAGGTCTCAGTTAAATGTGCTGCCTACACATCTGAATGCATCCTGGTTCACAGTGACACACTACTATGACTCTCTCTCATTGTGGTCCTGAGCCAGCTTGTTGGCATGGCCTGAAGTTAGTGTTACAGAGTTTGAATGTGATGTCAAGTGCAATATTTAATGGGTGCTTGGTAGTGCCAGGTTCTGTTCTAAGTGCTTTAGGCATATTACTATCAAAATGAGGCAGAGCTGCCTAAAGTTGCCCAGCCAGGAACTGGTAAAGCTAGTATTTGCGTCTAGGAAGTCATTTGGAAATCCCACAGCATCATCACTATATTCAGCTATGTGTATCTTAAAGAGCCATGGGTCTTGTTTCTAACCCCTTAATTCCCTTCCCTCTCTCCCTCCCTTCTACATTCTTTGAATAAAATACTTCCTGGAGGCCCAATGTATAAAACATTTCAGACTGAATGGTCCCTTGATGGAACAACAGTTGGGAGGAGGGTGACTTAAGGGTGAATCCTAGTCCCATGGCCAAGGCCATCACATGTTGGGAATGCTAAGAGTTCTGGATACCACAGAACTCTCCAGATGGCATATTCTCTAAGGCAACTTGTGCCTCTGAGTCATGGCATGTCTAGGAAATGCTTCTTGTAGGATATAGATAAGTGGGAAAGAGAGCCATTGTCCTACACAGCAGATATTTTGTTTGAGCCACATCATGTTCAAATGGATAAGGTTCTTCTACTTAAAGGTGAAAATATTTCATAAAAAAACTCTAAATCCCCAACTTCTCTGGAAAAGTCTTTCACTTTCTGGCCCCACCAGTCTGCCTTCCCCTTTGATATCCCCACACAACCCTGTCCACTCATCTGCACAAAAGTCTCAAATTTTAAAACATGGCTTACTTGCATTTAATTTGGATATCTCATATTATGCAGCTTTTAGAGATGTAAAAAGAGAAAGGTGGTATGGGGATGGAGGGGAGATAGTCAGTGCTACAGCAGCAGGAGCATGAACACACAACCCAGCAGGGCACGTCTCCACAGAGGACTTCCTTGTCTTGAGACACAATATTTAAGCCTGAGCCCCACCCCCACCCCCCACTGCCCCAGGACCATTTCTCTGCAGAGGCAGACTTGTCTGCCCTTCTCTTGAACACATATTCCCAAGGTCCCTGCAGACACAGAGAAGTTTCACAAGGTGAAAGTTTTCATCAAATTGCAAAATGTCTTTTTTTTTCTGCTCTAAGGCCAAGTCACCAATGCTCTTCCATGAATGGATACTAAGGAGCTGTGAAGGCACTGTCTGGAGGGGAAGGCAAGAGGAGTCTCTGTTGGGGTGCCCCCTTGGGGACCTCAGCACCCCACAGGGAGGTTATCTGGACTTGGAAGAGTGTGAACCAGGTCCAGCACCAGGCACAGTGCCCAGCACATGATGGATACTCCATGCACAAAGCAAATGATCCCTTTCCTTTTTTTAATAATTCTTTTTTCATTATTAATTTTTAAATTTTTTTTAAATACCAAAAAAAACCAAATGCAAACATTCGTAGCTTTTGATAATTCTGTTCTACATATATAATCAGTAATTCACAATATCATCACATAGTTGCATATCATCATCATGATCTTTTCTTGGAACATTTGCATCTATTCAGAAAAAGAAATAAAAATAAAACAGAAAAAAATTCATACATACCATACCCCCACCCCTCCTTCTCATCGATCATTTTGCTCTAAATTCATTTTAACATTTGTTCCCCTATTATTCATCTTTATTCCATATATTTTACTCATCTGTTGACAAGGTAAATAAAAGGAGCATCAGACACAAGGTTTTCACAATCACACAGTCACATTGTGAAATCTATATCATTATACAATCATCTTCAAGAAACATGGCTACTGGAACACAGCTCCACATTTTCAGGTAGTTCCTTCTAGCCTCTCCACTACATCTTGACTAACAAGGTGATATCTATTTAATGCATAATAAAAACCTCCAGGTTAATCTCTTGACTCCATTTGGAATCTCTCAGCCATTGACACTTTATTTTGTCTCATTTCACTCTTCCCCCTTTTGGTCAAGAAGTTTTTCTCAATCCCCTGATGCTGAGTCTCAGCTCATTCTAGGGTTTTTCTCAGTCCCTTGCTGCTGAGTCTCAGCTCATTCTAGGATTTCTGTTCCACATTGCCAGGAAGGTTCACACCCCTAGGAGTCATGTCCTACATAGACAGGGGGAGGGTGGTGAGTTTGCTTGTTGTGTTGGCTGGAGAGAGAGGCCACATCTGAGCAACAAAAGAGGTTCTCTTGGGGGTGACTCTTAAGCCTAAGTTTAAGTAGGCTTGATCTATCCTTTGTGGGGTTAAGTTTCATATACACAAACCCCAAGTTTGGGGCCTCAGCCTATAACTTTGATTGTCCACACTGCTTGTGAGAATATCAAGAATTCAGCTTGGGGAAGTTGAATTTTCCCCCTTTCTCATCATTCCCCAAAGGGGACTTTGCAAATATTTTTTTATTCACTGTTCAAATCACTCTGGGATTTATCAGGGCATCACTCTGACCAAACCAACAAAATCTCATGCCCTACTCAAGGTTACGTGTACTTATGGTGTTCAATTAAGCTGTCTACAGAAGTTATATTAGGAAATGCACTAGTCAAAATATAAATTTTGTACCAAATAAATATTTTTTGCTTTAGTCTCACACATCAGGTAAAATTTTAAAATATTAATTACCATCTGTTTTCAGCACCCTGCAGTAATGACATTCCTTTGTTCTTCTTCATGCAAAAATATTTCTTAAATTTCTACATTTAGTTACTATCATTATACACTCTATGCATTCCTAGATTATACCATCTCAGTCTTTATTGTCTACCTTTCTTTCTGATTTCATTTGTGCCCCCAGGCCTCCTCCTTCTATCATTCTCACATTCAGCTTCATTCAGTGTTTTAACACAATTGTATTATACTTAGGTAGCATTGTGCTGTCCATTTCTGAGTTTTTACATTCAGTCCTATTGCACAATTTGTATCCCTTCAGCTCCAATTACCCAATATCTTACCCTATTTCTACCTCCTCAGGGTCTCTGTTACCAAGGAAATTCTCCAAGTTTATTCACTAATGTCAGTTCATATCAGTGAGACCATACAGTATTTGTCCTTTTGTTTCTGGCTAATCTCACTCAGCATAATGTCCTTAAGGTCCATCCATGTTGTTACATACTTCATAAACTTATTCTGTCTTATAGTTGCATAATATTCCATTGTATGTAAATACCAGTTTGTTTAGCCACTCATCTGTTGATGGACATTTTGGCTGTTTCCATCTCTTGGCAATTGTAAATAACGCTGCTATAAACATTGGTGTGCAAATGTCTGTTTGTGTCCTTGCCCTCATGTCCTCTGAGTAGATACCTAGCAATGGTATTACCATGTCATATGGCAATTCTATACTTAGCTTTTTGAGGAACCGCCAAACTTCTTCCACAGCCATTGTACCATTTGACATTTCCACCAACAGTGGATAAGTGTGCCTCTTTCTCCACATCCTTTCCAGCATTTGTCATTTTCTGTTTTATTGATGATGGCCATTCTGGTGGGTGTGAGGTGACATCTCATTGTGGTTTTGATTTGCATTTCTCTAATAGCCAGGGAAGTTGAGCATCTCTTCATGTGCCTTTTGGGTCTTTTGTCTCTTTTGTATTTCCTCTTCTGAGAAGTGTCTGTTCAAGTCTTTTTCCCATTTTGTACTTGGGTTGGCTGTCCTTTTGTTGTTGAGTAGAATGATTTCTTTATAAATTCTGGATACTAGACCTTTATCTGATATGTCATTTCCAAATATTGTCTCCCATTGTGTAGGCTGTCTTTTTACTTTCTTGACGAAGTTCTTTGATGTGCAAAAGTGTTTAATTTTGAGGAGTTCCCATTTATTTATTTATTTCTTCAATGCCCTTGCTTTGGGTGTAAGGTCTAGGAAACTGCCTCCTAGTATAAGATTTATAAGATATTTCCCTACATGTTCTTCTAACAGTTTTATGGTCTCAGATCTAATGTTTAGGTCTTTGATCCATTTTGAGTTAATTTTTATATAGGGTGTGAGATATAGGTCCTCTTTCATTTTTTTGAATATGGATATCCAGTTCTCTAGGCACCATTTATTGAAGAGACTGTTCTGTCCCAGGTGGGTTGGCTTGACTGCCTTATGAAAGATCAATTGTCCATAGATGAGAGGTTCTATATCTGAACACTGCATTTGATCCATTGGTCAGCATATCTCTCTTTATGCCAGTACCATGCTGTTTTGACCACTGTAGCTTCATAATATGCCTTAAAGTCAGGTAGTGTGAGACCTCCGACTTCATTTTTCTTTCTCAGGATACTTGTAGCTATTCGGGGCACCCTGCCCTTCCAGATAAATTTGGTTATTGTTTTTCTATTTCTGAAAAGTAAGTTTTTGGTATTTTAATTGGTATTACATTGAATCTGTAAATCAATTTAGGTAGAATTGACATCTTAACTATATTTAGTCTTCCAATTCATGAACACAGTATGCCCTTCCATCTATTTAGGTCTTCTGTGATTTCTTTTAACAATTTCTTGTAGTTTTCTTTGTATGGGTCTTTCGTTTTTTTAGTTAAATTTATTCCTAAATATTTTATTCTTTCGGTTGCAATTGTAAATGGAATTCTTTTTTTGATTTCACCCTCAGATTGTTCATTACTAGTGTATAGAAACACTGCAGATTTTTGAGTGTTGATCTTGTAACCTGCCACTTTGCTGTACTCTGTTATTAGCTCTAGTAGTTTTGCTGTGGATTTTTCAGAGTTTTCGACATATAGTTTCATATCATCTGCAAACAGTGAGAGTTTTACTTCTTCCTTTCCAATTTTGATGCCTTGTATTTCTTTTTCTTGTCTAATTGCTCTGGTTAGAACTTCCAACACAATGTTGAATAACAGTGGTGATAGTGGATGTCCTTGTCTTGTTCCTGATCTTAGGGGGAAAGTTTTCAGTTTTTCCCCATTGAGGATGATGCTAGCTGTGGGTTTGTCATATATTCCCTTTATCATGTTGAGGAAGTTCCCTTCTATTCCTATCCTTTGAAGTGTTTTCAACAGGAAAGGATGTTGAATTTTGTCAAATGCCTTTTCTGCATCAATTGAGGTGATCATGTGTTGCTTCCTATGAAACGGAGCTCAAAGGATATTAAGGAATGATGAGAAAGAAAGAAAGGAAGAAGGAGAGAAAGAAAGACACAGACAGGCTCAGGGGGTCTGAAGCTTGAGTTTACTTCAGACAGACTTCAGACAATTTTGTTCTTAACCAGATCCTGGTTATATATCACAGGATGACAATAGGCATGCATGCATTTCCTGAGGGAACAAAGTTCTTATCTTTCAGTGTTCTTCCTTCATACTTAAAATAACCATTTGGGGTAAACAAACATTCTCTTCCTCCTAGACTGTCTTACATAAATCAGATAACAGAAAGCAATTTACTGCTGCCACCACGCTAATGCCATCTACTCCCAAGTAGTTCTGCAGGTCTTATGTTAATCCTATCTCCTACATTTCCCCCTTTTTATTTTATAAGCCGAGGTGACTGCACCTGTCTTAGGTTGCCCTTAGGCTCTGAAGGAAGGGTCTTACCTGTCATTGGCTACCAGTCAAGCTTTCTGACTTTGATTATTTGTTGTTAAATACAGCTGAGGAGGAAGAGAAGAAGTATAAACAGCCCCAAATTTAACAATGCAGTTCCAGTGACCATAGTCACTGTGATAATTCCAATGATTCCAATGACAGCTATAATAATGAGTCCAATTAGTCTTAGTCCTTTTCAGATATTCTTTTGCCAAATGGATCAGGACTTGTGTTTCTGTAGAGGAGTGCCAGGATCTTGACATCTGCACCAGCAGCCAGATACCTCTTCTTCTCCTTGCAGCTACAATCATCTCATTTTTCTGCAACATAAATGCTTGGAGACAAGTGAATAGAGAATAATTCTCAGAATTAAAAGTTTGATTTCCTGTATGTATGTAGTGTTTATGGCTCCTATTTAGAGAGAAGATATAGTTACTAGAATTCACTACAAAAATTGGTCCCAGTCCTAGGAAAATTTCCCATAAATTTCTCTGAATAATGTATTTATCATCCCAAATTTTGGCACAAATCATCCTCTATGTAATAACTCTGGTTTAGCTTGCCTATCCATATAGTCTCAGTTATCTTCAACCCCACAGGGGAATCTTACAATTCCATAGGAATCATTCATTATGATAACTGCTCAATCCATATGACATGACTGCCATCCATTCCAACTTTCTTTCCCATCTAACAGGCAAGTATCCTTTGTTTCCATAGAGTTATGCATACAGGTCTTTCTAAAAATGGAAGAATTAAATTTGACACCAGTTTTCTTCTTACTGGACCTGGGAATCCTAAACTTGTATTCAGATTATTTTGGTAAAG